>JBCFXI010001285.1:0-62960 GCA_038496175.1 Ampulex compressa | reverse complement strand
ATATTTATTTATTATATATATATTAGGTAGGACCATAATACCCTTCCAGTTTTAGGCTATTTATTCAAATCTTCATAAAATTAGTTATAATCATAGAATTAAGGTTAAATATGCGCCGTTTTGTTCGATAACTTGTTGCCAACGAGATTCCAACTTCATTATACCCCATTCGTAGAAGCCTACTTCCCTATTGGCGAAAAACTGGGACAACCAATCTCCGCAGACCTCTCTGGAGGCCAACTTTTTATCACCAAGCGCATTCGCCATAGACAGGAACAGGTGGTAATCACTTGGTGCTAGGTCCAGACTGTAAGGTGAATGCATCAAGACCTCCCATCCAAGCTCCCGGAGCTTCTGCCGCGCCGCAAGCGATGTGCGAGGCCTTGCGTTATCCTGATGGAACAAGATTTTGCTTCTGTCGATCAATGCAAGCCGCTTTTTAGCCAATGCTTGTTTCAAGCGATCCAGTTGCTGACAGTACAGTACCGAATTGAGCGTTTGGCCATACTCGAGGAGCTCATGGTAGATGATTCCCTGATAATCCCACCAAACACACAGTAAAACCTTCCTGGCCGTTAATCCTGGTTTGGTCATCGTTTGGGCTGCTTCACCAAGCTTCGACGACGACTTTTTGCGCTTAACATCGTCGTGCGTGACCCATTTCTCATCGCCAGTTACCATACGCTTCAGAAAATGGTCGATTTTGTTCCGATTTAACAGCGATTCGCAGATGGCAATTCGGTCCATAATGTTTTTTTGCGATAACTCGTGTGGCACCCAAATATTCAACTTTTTTTGTAAATCCAGCGACCTTCAAATGTCTTTTGATCGTTGTGGGTGGTACATTCAATTTTTCTGACATCGTTTTGACCGAGATACGGCGATCTTCCGCGATTTTTTCAAGAATTCCGTCGACATTTGTAGTGAGTGGTCTTCCTCCGTGGTAATGGTCGTCGGTGTCGAAATTTCCTGCTTTAAATCGTCTAAACCATTCTTCCACCGTACGAAGTGATACAGTTCCATCTCCCATAACATCATTGATCTCTTTGTGCGTTTGTGCAGCCTTTTTGCGTTGAACGAAAAAAAATTTCAAAATTCCACGAATATCTCGGTTGTTTGCTTCCATTTTTGAAAGGCTATATTTCGAGAACTATTCAACCAAACTAAACAAACTGTGCGTCGTGTTTTGGCTAGTGACATAACCTTTCAAACGCAACATAATATTCCTCGATATGACATCGCATACATCTTCTACAGCTATCGAAACGACATCTGTCAAAAAACCAGAAAAGTATTACGGTCCTACCTATTATTAAGTAAGTCATCAAGGAATCTTTGCAGGCACTTCAATGGGATGTTCTACCCCAGCCGCTGTATTCACCAGACATTGCTACTTTTGACTACTATTTGTTCCGTTCAATGACTCATGGCCTGGCCGAGCAGCACTTCACGTCTCAGAAGAGAAGGAATTCTTTCAACACGAAATCCGCATACTGCCTGAAAGATGAGGAAAAGTTGTAGCTAACAATGAACAATACTTTAAATAAAATACATTGTATCACTTTCTCTGAATAAAGCTCCAATGTTACAAAAAAAACCCTGCAGAATTTATTTGTACCCTTATTCGTCTTACAAAACACAATACCGTAGATACATAAAACCCACCTGAGTATAATACTAATAATAATTCTTTATTCTCAATATCTTTACGGTGTACAACGAAGATATCGCTTCCCTCACAATCATCGTCATTGTCATCCTCCCTCCAGGATACAAGCATCGCGTTCCTCCGCGCGCAATCCTTACAGCACCCTTAGTATCGCATTAACTTTCTCCTCGCTATATGCTCGACCGATCGCCACGCTCGTGCTGCCCCGCCGCCGTTAAACCTGGCTGAACATTCCACTCCACTCTCACACAACTCCCACTTACGTCTATTTGTCTGCCCTGCTCCTGGTTCGTCCGTGTTTTCCTCCCCCTTGTTTTATGTCCCTCTTCATCTCAGTAGCTTCCGCATCCACGACCCCCGCCACCCTCCTCCAATATCCTTCTAGTTCTCTGCCTGATTCTTTCTCCCATGTCCTCACCCCTGCGTTCTGCCCTCCTCTCATGCTCCTCCCAAGATCCTCTCCTCTCTTGCACACCCGTACTTGGGGGGTCGAAGAGACCTCCAACTTACTTGCTAATGTAACGGCGCCGCGCGACCGCTACGCAAACCCCGTCCCCACCAGAGAGTTACGCGCAATGGCGGTGCGAGCCCCCACTCGGACCGTCTGCAACTCCCAGTAGTGCAACTGGTGCAATGGGCGCCTGAAGGGCGACCTCAACCGCACCACTACATAAAAATGAATCCTCCGGAGGATACACACGTCCCCCTCGGCCCGACCTCTTCCGCGGTGCATCGGGTCTGCGCGTTCGCGGGCCCGTCCCGCGGCCTCCTTCTGCAGCATCACTTGTGCGCCGTGTCCCGCGCATTGGGGCAGTGATGGCACAGCGTCGTCCGTTCCTTTTGATCCGACACAGGTATTCACCGAAACATCCATGCCCGGTGAGCACCTGTACCATCCGGTAGGTCAGTCCAGCCACTTCTCGAGGCTGGGCAAGACAGCCGCAACAGCGCGTTGCCCCGCATTAGCGGGCTCAGAGATACGTCTGCCCCACTCTTCTATAGCACGATGTCGGACTTGACGCTTTGCGGCCCCAAATTCGATCGCCGGGTTCGGCGAGGTATCGCCACCACGGCGGAAAGAGTGTGGAGCTCCCGCGCTTCATCCGCTAACAGCTCCATAGGGAGCTGCTGCGACAGAATCATTGCCGCCGCGTAGCAAGTTGTGCGGTACGCTCTCGTAATTCTGATGGCCAGCCGCCGCTCAATGCAGTACAGCATGTCTCGGCTCTGCCGGATAGCCATCAGGTCGCGGGCTCAAACCGACGCCCCGTAAAGGACCACGGACCGCACAACCGCTGCGTAAACGCGGCGGACACCTTCTTCGCGCCCCTCGAGTTTCGGGAGAAGGCGGCCTAAAAGACCAGCTATTCGCTCTGCTCGGGGGGCCAGGTGATCGAAGTGAGCCGCAAAGCGCCACTAGCATTTCCTTATCCACCTTATTGAATATCACCTTAAAAACTACCAGTGCTACCACCACATTCCTTCCCCTGTCTAGCTCCCTCCCCACATATATATTACCCCCCGCGCTCCTCCTGAACCCCGTCTACCACTCCGGTATTACCCGTTTCTTCTTATATGCCGACGATATCAACGTAATCCAACTATGCTCCTCTAACCCCTTTGACCCATTCTTTTTGGCTATTAGGACTCTCAACCCTCTCTCTCCTCCCATTCGGGAAACCGTCCTCTTTCCATGTCCTCACACATACCTCATTTGGAATCTGCTCCTTCCCCGCCGCCTATCTCTTCAACTTCTGTATGGCCCTTTCCAGCTCCCCCTTTTTAACTTCAGTCCGGCCCACACCACCCTAGGCGCTAGCCTCGCCGTCATCTCACTCTCATCTGCTCCCTCCACTCGGAATCTCTCTGAAGTGTCTGCACCACTCCTGTATGCTGACCCCCTTATCCACCTCCACTTTCTGTCTCCTGTCCCTGTTTATGACTGCCCATACCTGCTTTTGAGTTTTTGCCTCCCTCGCCTGTTTCAACAACCTCTCCCCCCACTGCTTCTTCCTCCTGCATAGGTCATCGTACTACTTCTTACCTTTACAATGCTCCCCTTTTCCCGCCTTATCCTTTCACCACCTTCTCAACCGTTTCCTCACCTTCCTCTCCTTTTTTCTGCATTTTCCATCCCACCATTCATTTCCACCTCCCTTTCTACATCTCCTCATTTTCATCCTCTCTTTCACAACCTGCGCAAATTTTTCTGATGTCTCTACCCCTCCCCCCCCCCCCTCATTTAATTCCATTACCTAGGCACTCTCCTCCTATAACCAATCCGGCCTCTCTAACGAGCCCTTCTCCCCGTCTGCCACTTTCATACTGTGGGATGCAAGAATGCGAGCTAGCGTGTATCTGTATGTATCTGTGAGTGACCGTTAGGAGTACAATGTGTGCCTTAGGATAAGGACCTCTTCGTATCTGCGTGAATGTGTGTGTGCGTGCATGTGAGAGCAGGGCAGCGACGTTGAAAGAAAACACCGAAAGGCGACGATGCATCGCGGGCGGTCGCTAGCCCAAAATGAGGCAGTGCGTTTTTGACTGAGTACCGAGTGAGATCTGCGAGTGACTGTGTTCCGAGAATTCTTGTTTTTTCTTCTTTATTATTCTTATCACAATTAAACCTTGTTAAAACCATCCGAGTGATCCGCACCTTTACCAAGTTTCCTGCAGTATATCCCACATACAAACAATATCCCACAATACTTTTACTCCCGTGATTATTTATTCAAACCGAAACCGACTCGTAATCCAAATTCATCTTCCCTCCGACTTGCAGCCTCACCATCCTAACCTATATTACCCCTTCTTATCCACCCACGTCTTTACCAGACCCCCCACGTTCTAATCACCCACCCTCTCCCAAAAACCTCTTATCTTCCCCTTTCATCCCCACTACATTTCAAAACCCTAGCCGCAGACATCTCTTCGCCATCCTTGCTCTCGTTCACCCTCCGCCCCTTCCTTATTCTTCTCTTCTCTCCCTTCTTCTTGCCTGTTTCTCTGGCTCTTAACCATCGTGCCTCTCCCGTCCTACTTCCTCACTGCTCCGCTTCCCTCTCTTGCTCCCCCACACATGCACCGCTACCCATCTACTTTCACCCCACATCCATCACTTACCTCCCGTCCACACTCTTCCGTATATCACCCACACTCGCCCCCCTCCTTCCTTCTTTCCTCTCTCACAATATCTTTTAAGTTCCTTTGCATAATTCCTTTGCACCTCCTCGTCAAATCATCGTTCAGCCTTTTCTCCCTCCCCCACAGTGCTTTTTTTTTCTTATCATCTCCATCTTCCTCTCCTTACCTCGATACCCCCCCCCCCCTATTCTCTTCTCTTTACCTCTCTCACTTTCTCTCCCTTACTTCCTACTCCAATCCCCTTACCCACCGCCTCCTTTGTCCCTCCCCCTTTTTCACTTCCGTATCCCTAACCACTACATTAGCTCTCCTTCTCCACCTATCGTCCTTTTTTCCTACAAGCTATTCTTCTCCAACCTTGCTACCTACTTCTCCTCCACTCTCCCTTTACCATTCCCACCCTTACTTCTAGCCCCTTCCTCTCTATCCACCCTCTTTCAATCTCCTACACCAGCTTCTCCATCACTCGTTTCTGCTCTTTGAGTTCCTTCTAAACTCTCCGTCCTCCTTCCTCGGTAATTTTACCTCCCTCACCTCTTCCCCGCCTTGTTCTTCGCCCCCTTCCCTCACTTTCTACGCCGCTTCACCCCCCCCCCTCGCATTCTTTAAGACTGCCCCTCTCTCACCAGTTTTCCCCTGCACGTAACTCGTAATCTTACCACTTTTGCCGTTTCTTCCGCCTCCATGACTCATCCAACTCTGGCACCATCTGGTGTTTCCACTCATAAGCGCCACCGCGCTTACACCCACACTACTTATCTCTTTCTCGCCCGAACTCAATCCGCTGGCCAGGCTCTCTTTTCTAACTTCTCCCGGCCTTACCTTTGCCGACTGCCCCACTCCTGCTTTATCACCCCCAGCATCAGCACCTAGCTCTCCACGTCACTCTCATTCTCCCTCTGCGCTACTTCCCTGTCACGAAACACTCTTTCTAACACTCACTCCTAAACACACGCCTAATTTCACCTAGATCGGAAACGGAAGTCCCATCTGAGTATAACTAGTGAGTCTCCCGTACTTATCATTGTAAACGATTTATATTTCAATTTTTTATATTCAGTTTATTCTTATTTGAAGCTAGAAAAAATCAGTTGTTTATTATTAGAACGCAGACTATATTCTATTTTTTGCGCATTTGCTCAGGCCCGCGTGAAAATTAATGTCTAGTGGTACAGGTTATTGCATAAGTTCATGTCCAATTTTTATAGATACCGCAAAATTCACTGCAAGGCAGGATGTTTATGATTTTTTTTGCACAATATTGTATGTAATGTAACGAACGCCGTTACCACTGTCATGAAATAGGAAAAAAATCGAGAGAAAAGAAGGAAAATAACCAAAGACCGCGTGAGAACGCTCAAGGGACCCAAAATATTCAACTAATAATCTAACCATAAATGTTTTTAAAAAGGGACTAAGAAGCAAATGCTTAGCCAACAAACCACAGCTGCGAGCCACCGGCAGCCTAGTCATAAATATCCTTGCGGGTAGATAGCGGATAGCCACCAAGCGTCCTCGATAAACAGAGCGTTGGGTCAAACCTTCGAATAGTAATTAACAATATATTCGCGATTAACAAATTCACCGACTAGAGAAGGGGTAGCCCAGGGAAGGGAGGCCCGGTTATATAAGGGAGTATTTTTCGCAGCGCGAACACTCACTTGCTTACGCACTAACAGACTTAGACTCAGTTCGGGAACCAGTAGACTAGCTTCTCGATCTCTCTCTCTACGATCCCTACATTTAGTAAGATCTATATCGTTTTATTTATATATATTTTGTTAAACTCATTTTAACTTGCAATTCTATCCAACGAATCTCTAGGGACACAGAAACTTAAGATATCCTTGAGTTTTTTCAGGCGCATTCACTTGTGTATCGAAACCTTTTGCATATCGAAAGGATTTGGAATTTTAAGACAAAAGCGGGCAATCTGAGACGCATTCACTTGCGCATCGAAAGCCCTGGAGAATCTGATTTTCTAAGTCACTGTTTTTTAGACGAAAAACACGTGCCGGACAGAATTCCAAGGTTAGACATTTTTATTTAAAACTCGAGAAAGCAATAAAAACCTTTGTTACTAAAGAGAACCTCGCCGGTGTTGAAGAACCTAATCATTCTCCTACATCCACTTCGGTACCTTTCCTCGAAGAAGCGCATCCCTACGGTGGTTTCGTGCAAGAATTCACCTCATCCCTCGAGAAATTCGCCCAAAGATATTAAATAATTCGCCTCATCCCAGGGGAGTATCGCGTAGACACGTTGTCCCCGAAAAACCGCGAATCTTCGTAATATAAATTAATATAAAAATTAATCCCGACGGTAGATCGTGACAGTAGTGAGCAGATAATACATTCATATATTACTTTAACGTCAGACATCATTCCGATAAGTAGATTTGTTTGTGAAAGAAATGTTTCAGAACGGACAACAAAAAGTTACATTTGCCTAACGTAACGTTGCATGGGTTTTGAAAGAGCATGAGTGTTGGATCTGTGTGAAAAAAACATTCAGATTGTCTATTTGGACCATACTTCTGCTCTCCTAAGAATTAATAAGTGTTTTGCAAGACTTTGAAATGGTGACTTTAACTTATGAGATGTGTTAAGAGAATAACGGAAATTCTGTTTTTTTGTAATAAATCTATTTACTCCTTTAGATCAATGTTATCTCCTTCGAAATAGTTCTCATTGGATATTATACAGTTATTTCAGCGCTTGTTCCAAACCTCGAAACTCTTCTGGAACTCGATCTTTACGATAGCGTTTAGCTCTTTCGACCATGCGCTATTAACGTAATCTATGCTTACAAAATTACGGCTTTTTAAGGTACTCTATTTTGAGAAACAGAAAAAGATCGCAGAGTCATATTTGGTGAATATAATGGTTGGGGCATCATTACAGTTTTGTTTTTTTCACATTTTCCATATTTTCATTGGTTGTTGACACAATAGAGCGTCCACAGCGCTCGTTATTTTTGACCCTTTTTTTACAGCTGATAGCAGACTAAACATTCAATATGGTTAGCAATGGACAGATACTTTCAAACATGTTCACTAACATAGTAACAAAAAAATCGCTCTAAACTAATACAAATAATACAAGGATCAATCGCTTTGACAATACGTCACCGGAGGTATACCGGAGGGGAATCCAAAGATTACAACTGTAAAGATTGCTAAGATAATAATCATAGAACATACGACTGCGTTTTTTCATTTAAAATAGCTTCAATGCATTTTCAAGCTGGATTTATCGGTGCCGTATTCATTAACTAAATGAAATATGCTGAATCTCGTATGGTCATTTTTCTCTCTGCGCGTTATAAAAAGGAATTTTTTTTTTGATCGAATAGAAACAGATAACGAAAAGTGAATATAATATAACTATATACATCGGAAAATGATGTGAAAAAAGATTCGCGAAAGCCCAAAACACATTGCAGTGACTGGTCTACATTCAACGAAAATGCTGCGTATTTTGTGGAATTTCAGGGAAATTATTCATTTCGAGCTACTCTGACGCAATGAATTAAAGACGGCAGAGAAGTACTATAAGCAACTTACTGGAATCCATATAGGTATTCGAGAAGAATTTGTAGTTTTTGTCAATTGAACAGATTTCTTCTACCACGGGAATGTTAGACCACACGTCATACAACAGGCACATTAAAAACTATAGAAGTTACAATGAGAAATACTGCAGCACTTATCATATTCTCTGGTTGTTGCGTCTATAGTTTTCTATCTGCTCCAGTCTTTGCAAAATGGTTTAAACGGCAAGAATCTTAATTCTCAAAAAGCTGCCGAAAATCACATCATAACTTTTTTTAACACGTTGAGCGCGGCGCCGGTCCCTGGTGACCAACAGGATTAAAGTTAAAAACTAAATGTAGACATTTCAATGAAATTTACTAAAACTCTGTAAACAAAAATGTGGCTTGGATTTACACATATTACAAAACGTGACAACTTTTTTGGTAACATTTTTGGCTACCTTGCGTCCAAGTAGTTTTGAATTGTTATCGTAACATCTCGAACAATATCTTCGGTTTTTATGTACGTCTCCTTCTTTTTTGAGTAACTTATAAATTCATCTTTCAACTTGAATTGGAATTTCCTCATGTAGATGCCTACCCAGTGCGTGAAGTCGCTTGCTTTGAAGTCGCGGATCACTCTGTATCATTGTATCGCTTGAGCGCTCGCTCGCTGCCGGTTGAACGGAAAGGACAGCAATTTCGGCGCCGCGCTCAACGTGTTAACAATGCACTTTCGTTAAAAACGGAATCGACAGGCTTGTATATTCTGAATAATGACTGTAGAGGAGAATATTTACGATGTAATCGGTTAATAAAGTTATATACTGCAAAAATTAACCTATAGAATGCTATTTTTACATTGGACACGACATACGCATTTATCTAGTATATCTAAGAAGAATCCATCAAATCAAACAAAGTAGTGGCATAGCAGATCGTCCGTCTCTCTATGAATTTACATATATTAATCGTTTCCTAATTGTCGCTCAGCATATATCAGGTGTACCGGTATGAAGTGAGCGTTAAGATACAAATGTGTCAATACGGAACATTTGTTGTGAACGAGCTTTAATTTTTTTTTGTTTGGTTGATATGACATCTGCCAAACATATTTAATATACATCAAGTCATTGAACAAACAACATCATATTTTTTCATCGTGGTAATCAGAGTCGCATCGAATGCTTGTCGAAGCATATGATAATCACGCTCTATCAGAAGCAACATGCAAAAGATGGTTTCAACGGTTCAAAGATAATGATTTTGATGTGAGAAATGAAGAACGTGGAAGACCACCAAAAGAGTTTGAAGAGGCCGAATTGCAAGCGATATTGGATGAAGATGATACTTTGATTCAACAGCAAATGGCAACAATGTTAAATGTTGCACGACAAACAATTTCTGACCGTTTAAAAGCTATGGGAAAGATCCAAAAGTGTGGAAAATGGGTGCCACATGAATTTCATGAAAGACAGATGGAAAACCGAAAAGACACTTGTGAAATTTTGCTTCAAAGACATGAATGAAAATCAGTTTTGCATCGAATCGTTACTGGCGATGAAAAATGGATTCATTTTAAGAATCCTAAACGGAAAAAATCATGGGTTAATTCGAGACAACCATCGACATCGACTGCAAAACCAGATCGATTCGGCAAGAAGGCAATGCTCTGTGTTTGGTGAGATCAGAAAGGTGTGGTGTATTATGAGCTTCTAAAACCTGGTGAAACTGTTAATACTAATCGTTACAGGGAACAAATGATCAATTTGAACCATGCATTGATCGAAAAACGAGCAGAATGGACCAGAAGACAAGGCAAAGTAATTTTGTTACACGGTAATGCACCTGCACACAAAGCAAAACCGGTTCAGGATACAATCAAAGCACTTGGCTGGGAGCTGCTATCCCACCCGCCGTATTCACCAGACTTGGCCCTTTCCGACTACCATTTGTTTTCATCGATGGAACACGCATTGGCTGAGCAGCACTTCGATTCCTACGAAGAAATCGAAAATTGGGTGTCCGATTGGTTTGCTTCAAAAGACGAACATTTCTATTGGCGTGGTATCCGCAAATTGCCAGAAAGGAGGTCAAAATGTGTAGAAAGCAATGGTCGATACTTTAAATAAAATTTTTTTACTTTCTCATTCGAAATTGGTGTTTCATTTTCACCAAAAAACGCTCACTTCATAACGGTACATCTGATATACTCTATGTGACATTTAGGAAAGAAGAAATATCGTTTTTCAGGTGCGCGGCGTGCCTTTGTATAGTGCTGAACAAAGAAGTATGATGGACAATAGGGCTGGCCAAAGACGAAGTAAGGAAGCAAGGCATTTAAAAACCAGCCTAAAAAATATTGACATTACCTTTTTAATTTCAATTTATTTTAAATATTAGGACCTTGAATAAGTTCTCGCTGTTTTACTCATATGGCACCCAATGCCCGGTGTAATACATATTGATATACATTGTTGTATTGTTCGTAGAAACTGGCAAAGATAATATTACGAAACCTAATATAAGTTATGGACAGTATAAGGAGATGGAAAATGAGGGTATTAACTTTAAACATTGAAAAAATGTCCTTCGAGAAGAAACTTTTGCATCTTAATTGCTTCGTTGGAGTAATTGGCGAAGCAACTGATGTTAGAACGACATACGAAGCAACTAAGATACAAAAGTTTCGAAATATTATCTTTGCCAGTTTCTATGAACAATGCAACAATATATACCGATATATATTATACCGAACACGATTATAAGTATCTGCGCAGTTTGTAAATCGCACGCATATCGAGCACAGAATCGGTAAACCAGGTCCAGCCGGTGCCTGTTGCTTGACACCTCCATAATCACATTCCAGATTCTCCTTGTCCCCCTTCAGGGGTCGAGGAACAAATGATTGATTCAGTGTGTACATAATACTGGTAATATCATCTGTTAGGGAACATCAAGAACTTATTCAAGGTCCTAATATATACGTAATATTTTATCAATCAAAATGGGACCAAACGCGATACAATTACAACCATATTTACTTATCTATCATTCCGTCAAATCTACACTCTATCTATTCATAGACTCGCAATGCAGGCTCATAACGCTGTGTTGTTAATGTAGAATCGAAACTCCTCCATAACGCAAATGTTTGTTCGCAGGATGATTTGACTGCAAGGCCTGGACAGTTCTGTGGTCAGAGCGGTCGCCCGACAAGCAAAAAGTCTCGGGTTTGAGTCCTTGTTGAGTAACCCAATGGCTAAAATTTTTCCAGGGCATCTACATTAGTCAAACATGTAGCGATTTCTTTCTCGCTAGCGTCGATCAAATCGTATCTCTTTACTTGTAAATATCACTCAAATCGTGTTCTCTCCGCATAAATGCCGTTTATATCGTATCTCCTACTTCGTAAACGCCGGTTAGGTAGAGCGTCTCGTCATTATTATCGCACTGTTACTTATCCATTTAGCGGAAACCATGGTTGTAATTATATCGTGTTTAGTACCATTTTGATGAACAAAATCATACAAATATGTGAACACATCTTGCGCGGACCTTTTACCACCAAAAATCTTACTGCGTAGCGGGCGATTTTTTACAGTTCGGACGCAAAATTCCTTCTGCATAAAAGAGCTGTAGTTTTTAAACATTAGGTTTTTTTAATAAAACTTTTAGTTTCTCATTTGGAAATCTGCTCCTCAAAATCTTGAACGTAATCCGTATTGTTCAGTAGAATACAAAAGCATGGAAAACCGAGTCTCATAAATGTTAAAAATCGTATTCATGCTGCGTGAGTGTTATGGAGAGTTTACTGTGATGCAAGCACTTGCTGCCCTCGCGTGGTGCTCAGTGTCACCGTTAGAGAAAATAATCGCGCGTGTATCAATAATTTACTGATAGAATTGGCTAAGGAAACCGATGAGATGACACAGGACCAAAGAGGATCTCACGCTAGACATGTTTATCCTCACCTTTGATGTTTCCCCACTCGACATATTTAGGCTGCTGACGTCACAAAGTTGCAAAGAAGAAGGATTTCCGTGCTTACGGGAAATTTATCAACCCGCGTGATTTAATCTTTCCCCCTACCACCATTCCATCTACGTTTACGTCAATTCTTGGAGACTTGTTGCTTTTTTCGTGCTAGCTCACTCGCTCTCGACATTTCTCATTCGATGATTTGATTGCGCAGCCGAATTAATGTGCGTGATTACTCAACAAGTAATACGCTAGAGTCGTACATACGCGCGAGGAGAGGCGTGCGCTTTTCGTCCGATGAATTAAATTCGCACTCTTTTCACCGATTTTCTTAGCTGATTTCAACTGTACTGATCCGCAATTCATAAATCGCTAGAAGCGCTCAGATTCGTGTTTCTCGAGCTTATCGAGCATCGCTTGCAGCTTGTAGCTGTTATTGCCGAACCCTCTTGTATCGCACACATTTTTGCGAAATCTCAGAGCTTTTGACCAGTGGGTCCCCTCTATCTTATAAAGGTTTGTTTGCCTTATGCAGAATCACCTCCTTGCGTGTTTCTCAACGTATTAAATTAGTATGTTAAATTTTGTTTTTCTGTTGCTTATCCAGATATTGTTTGGAAGAAAGGGGAAGAGCTGGAGATGATTTAGGTGAAATATAACAAATAGTGCCTAAACTTAGAACAATGTTTGAATACCTAGTGGTAAAGAAAACAAAGAGGGAAATGCTAGAAATTATAACAACCATTAGAACGATAGAATTTGCAAAAAATCTATAGAAGTTAATGAATAGAATTTTAGGAGACAAGAAAAAGAAGAACAATAATACGAGAAACAAAAAAACATACTTGAAGATATATAGGCGCAGCCAAAAAGAATGAAACAGGATAGAGTGGAAGGAAACATATCATAGAGTTGCTAAAAATAATTGATAGAGGCGCCCAAAAATAAATATAATACATCATAATATACTCAGAGTCCTAACATATAACAGAATATAGAAATATATAAATGACGTTAAACTGCAATAGTATCTATTGGAAAAAAAAGTAAACAGGGGATAAACCACTATAGCTAGAATGACATGTTAAAATATAAAGAAGGGGGATACATACTAAAAGTTAAAAAAAGAAAGAAGATGCAAGATATGTGAGGTAGAAATAAGAACATTAAATCACCTGGCAAAGGCATACACAACGGTAGAAAAAAAAAATATAAGAATGGAAAAGAGCAGATACAGGAATGCCGAAGGTAGATAGAACAGATAAGGAAGAAAAATTATATAAAAAAAGAGTAAAAGAAGCAACAAAAATGAAAAGATACATAAGCCAAAAGAGTACCAGTAAGAGAAGAAATAATAAAAAATTTAGAATTCATGTGTAAAATGGTAGTATACATATATACTATAAATAGATGCACTTAATATAGATGTATACTACACATACGAGTACATATATAGTATACACATAAGATAAGTATTGCACAGGAACAGGTATGGAAGGATGAATGAGCAATGAAGATAGAAAGATATGCTGTTGAAAGATATATTATCGACTTACACTTCTCGAATTACATATCACGAGACTGAAATTAAATAAATATTATTATTGGGGAAGCGGAAAAGGAAATAAAAAGTACAAAATAGTACCTTTAACAGAACTATATTAACCATGTTTTTTGTATGTAGCTACACATATATGACGTCCATCATATATTTACACACAGGGTGGAATGTCCAGCTATGACTACCCAAATATCTCTTCCGGTAATAAATTTATGTTCTGAGAACAGCTACTTCTCAGAAAAAGGCTCCAGTGTCGTAAGTTTCTTTTTTGTATAAATTCACGATTACTGAGATATTTGAGTGATTTCTTTTAGACGTTTCAACTTGTATATTATACATACCATACGCGCGCGCCCACTCAAGCACATAGCACATATATATTTATATATTAATACAAACGCGCGCGCGCGCATTCACGCACCACGCACACACACATTCCGGTCAAAGTGATTAATCGGTTATTATTAATATTAAGCGAATAAAACGATAAAAGTGAATATGTTCAAATTTATCATATTTACCAGAAATTATTAATAATTCTTAGCAATCATCGATTAATGTGAATAATTTCTTTCGTCGCTCGTTCTGTATGAGAAATTGCAATGTAGATGACGTGAGTAATTTGAATTTTTCTTACAGAAAAGTATAATATATAATCGTTTGTTTTCTGTTAATAGGCAAAATGAGTTTTTCAACATTTCTAATTTTGATAAATCATCAGTATTCGTCAGGTGTATCACTGAAAATTTTTCTCAAAAAATTGCTCTCGGTAGCGCTCGTACAGAAGAAGATACAACTTTTTGGGAGCACGCTTAACGTTGGATCGAAGACCCATGTTGGAGCTCCCGCAGAATCAACCTGATCGAAAATGCCAACCTGGACTAAAACCAATTCCTGCTGGTTAATTGTAATTCCGGTTGGTCTTTCGCTATGTTTTATTATGTAGAGAATCTATCGTGGTCCTCTGTACGCTCTTTTGGTCGAGTTCATTGTGAAGTATTACAAATTCCCTATTAAGTTGGATGCCTTTTCCTTGTTTTTCAATCAAGTTGGTTATTTTTTGACTGACTTCCGACGTCGTTTTAATTACGCAAAGTTTTCTGCTATTTATATTTACTAAAGCTAGCTGGAAATTATTAATAATTACTGGTAAATGTGACAAACTTCGACAAATTATTCATTTTGAATTTTTCATTTGATTATTATTAGTTATAACCGATTAATCACTTTGCCCGTAATATATATAGTGTATATTGTACATAACATATTATATCACACTTGAAATTCAATTGTTCCACAAGGAATGATATGTATGTGACATGCCCCGAAAGGAGCATCAGGCAGCACTTACCCATTTCGCCCTAAGCGAGTTTTACAAATTACAAAACAAGTGTAGAACCATTTTTAGCTAAAGTGCATTAACTGGGCATATACGTCCTTGGTAATATCGTTACACTTATATTTATTGGTGGTCTGAATTAAATTGATAGAAGCTTCATTGTAGCGTTTTGTTCCTTGCGCTGTTTATAGTTCGGTTGTGTGAATACTTGTCTCATTAACTTAGCCTACCGCAGAATTCTAGGCACGATGCTTACTAATGTAAAATGACGTTTATTATATTCATTCTCTTTAATCTTCGAAATCCATTGCGGTAACTTCAAAGACAAGCAGATATTTGTGTATATTGCACAATAATACATTTAATCCATTGAGCTGCCACACTATTAGTAAAAACCTACTAAACATGCATTTCACAGAGAGATAACACATGCCAAGCTTTACTACCAATTTTGAAGTAGAATCGGCAGCAAACCTTTCTGCAATCATCGATTGTAAAGCACGGTAGCAGCAGAAAGGCAGAAATAGGTACAATGGATTATATAATCATTTTTCGATGTCTCTCTTTGTCACATTTTACATTTAATTATTATTTCCTTCCTCATTTTCAGACGTACACTTTCTATAACAATAATACAAACGTATAACTGTAATCAACACAAAGCAATCAATTCATTTCTAGTTAATCTTTAAAGCGTTAAGGAAATACAAAAAGTTCATAATATTCGAAAGCCGTTCTGCTTAATAAAAGGATTACTTTTATAAGGATTTGCTTATCATCTATTTTTTATTTACAGAAAACAGTTTTTATGAACTTTACAATTGCATATTTTAATCGTTAAAGTTAAAACTGTCACAGGTGATAATTATACATCAGAAAGATACAATAATAAATACTATATATTTATTCAAAAATAAAAATTAGGCAAATAATTTCAGAAAGCCGGATAAATTGAAAGCAAACTTTTATGATTGTGCGTTAATCAATAACTTTCAAGAATTGAATTTTTGGCGATGGCAAAAGTTTTGCGTTTTACTAAATGATGAATAAACGAGGGAGGAGGTAAGAGGAAAAAATAAAAGGAAAGGTAAAAATAAATTGAAAGAGTTTAACGTTGAGATACAACTCCACAAATTTGGTTTTGTCTTCTGGGTGATACGGACGTAAAGATATTTCACTTCTCACAAATAAAAGCCACAGGCATGTTGACATTTCGAAGCATAATATATATAGTTCTAATTTTAAGAATCCTTATGCAGACTGCTGTGTTATCCAATGTAATCGTAAAATTGTAATGAAATCCGTTCTAAAGTGTGAAATAAAATGTAAAGTGATACTTTCTAAATCTCAAAGAAAAGTGCTCTATTGTGACCATACTCCTACTATTTTTCTTTAACTGTCTGTCAGAGCTTTATTCTTAAAATTAAAACTATAGGGTTTTCCCTCGAAATTCAGTTGAGCCAGTCGGAATTGATCTTAATTCTGTGGCCTTAGTTCGAAGAGAAGGTTGACGACAGTTTCATCGGCCAGTGTCGACACGTCACCGACGTTCTTGTCTCCCGCGGCGATTTTTCTAAGTATACGTCTCATGATTTTTCCAGATCTGGTTTTTGGCAAGGCTGGTGCATGCTGGATAACGTCGGGTTGGGCGAAGGGGCCAATCCTCTCGCGAACTGTTGAAAATATAGGATTCGATGCAAAAGCACACATTAAAATAAACATAATATAGGATGAGCCAGATGTACACAATGATTTTCATTGCGATTATGTGTACAAAGTCGTCAGATTTCTTCTGGCTCATTGTATAAAATGTATAACACAAAATACGTTATCAGTCATGCAAAAATTGATTTCATTGTCATGGTAGCAGAAATATAGAAAAAAGAAAAATTAACAAATAATTTAGATTACAAATATCATTTTAATGGATATTATAACGCTAAATAAAATATTTTATATCAAGTTGCAACGCAACACTGATTTTATAATTATACACGATTACAAAAAATAACTGACAAATTTCTCACAATGAGTAAATATTAGGTGAATGTAAGCCCGATATCGACATCATCAACCCTTTTGATACAAAAATCCGGATATATCCGGCATCCATCTGTCGACCTGTGCGGACGAGCGTCGGATATATCCGGCATCCATCTGATAACCTGCGTGAATGAGCGCTAGATATATCCGACATTCATGTAATATGTATTGTTCTGTATATCATTTTGTATATAATCTTATATAGGTGTTATTTATATAATTAATAAAATTTGATATAAATATCTTTTAGTATTAAAGCTATAAACAACACTTCATATAAAAAAACAGTTTTATTAAGCACAGTTCTAATTTAACACTTAAGAAAATCTTCATACGAAAGAGGACTGACTACGTGCTATGTGGGCATTTTCGGCGCAGCACCTTGTACAGTGGGAGTGTCACGACGGGCACGGTGTTCGTACGGAAAGGATTAAATAAAGGATTTCCGATACGACGGCTGTCGGAGATTTGAAAGAAACAATGAAAAGTCACCTCTTTTCAAATTGGCTGGACCGTTTTTGGCTTTGTTCTATGGTTTTAGTCAACAACGGAAGGTTGGATCTTTATATCTAAGGGAGGAAGAGATCGATGGATCCTTTGACACCGTGGTGCTGCGATTGGTGCAGAATATACGCTGTCTCGACTCCGCGCCCCACTTGAAGTTCCCCCGGGAAGCATTTTCAAATTTTTCAACCAGCTCAACAACGAGGGAGGAACAGTACGGTATAACCGACTCTCCGATTACAGACATGTATTAGTCTAATTAAAAAACTGCATTTATATAAGCACGAGAATGTATCTTACTTTCCCGCATTTATCATAGCACTCCACACTCCCACTCTTCCGACCGGCACAAATATTATTAAACTCCTGAACAGCAATGCATATATTTTATCTGGAAAGTTTAAGCAATTGTTCTGACTAATTTCCATGAAATTGAGCAGTGTGATAAGATAAGATAGCGTAGTCCAATACATTCGAGTAATTAACTATTTTATACCATAACATTAAAGTTAAAGTTTAAACATTTCTTATTTCAGATTGACATCCCATCGAAACTTCTTTTTGTTATCATTTGCATTTTTCTTTGTGCCAAAATTTGTTGTATATTGCAATCGTCAGGTTACAAATCAACATATTCGCGAATTTATTTTTAACACGTTGACTGCCACGCGATTTTATAAGGAAATCCCGTTCAGGCCACGCGAGCTCGTATCGTAGTGCAGCAATGCGAAGTGCACTACTAGCATATTGAAGTTTGCTCGATGCAAGTGTTTAGGACCATTTTTTTTTTTTTCGTAGTAGAAGATATTTATGTTTGGAAGGAAACGCTTATATAAACATTCATCTAACACGTTATGCGCTCAGTCTGTTTTGTCTTGCTTATCGTTTAGAGCGCTAGATAAGATTACATTGAAATCGTTATGCGGCTGGGGCTTTGCTTAGGTTTGTACTACAAAGTAATACAAAACACTTTCGAAATATCTTACGTGATGCATTTTTGAAATGTTTTACGCATATTCATTCACTTCTCTATGGTTCTTGGCCCAGTGCAGACAAAAATCTTACCTTAGCCCTCAAAATGTCAGGTGAAGAGTGTGAAAGTGACAATAGTGAAATTATTTTTACCGAAAGGCGGCATAGAGTAAATATGTTTTAATATGAAACTAAAGTCTGCGGCCGGTCCCTGCGGACCGGCCTGGCCTGAACGGAAAGTCTAACACCGGTCCCTAAGGATCACCGTGGCGTTTAACGTGTTAAGCAAACTTTGGTTTTTAAGTTTAACCCTTAAAGTATTCTATAAATAGACTTTAGATAACTTTATTTCATAAACATGGATCATTTATGCTCGATATGGCTTTCAATGAGTTAACAAAAAATAGAAAAATTTCATGTCTTTTTCAAAATTGTAAATAAAGATTACTCTAACAGATTTAATCTATATTTGTTGATGTTCAAAAACTTGATGTATGTATGTATTTCAGATAAAGACACTTTATTTAGTAAATCTTTACGTTAGATTTTTGAGGAGGACATGATTTATACAAGATGCCCAAGAAGACATCCGTACAAAAAACCAGTGACTATAGTTATTTAATCGTAATTCACAGTGGTTGCAATTTTATAATATGAAGGGAAGTAAAATTATTTACGACACAAGTATATAATCATACTGATGACTCGATATGGAGTGTCCTACAGATGCTGACACTTGCCAATTTATCAATCGCAAATAATTCCTATTTGTCAATCCGAAAAAAGTTACACATGATCTCCAACATGCCGTAAATTTCTTAGGCACAAAGAGTACCTCCCATTTAGATCACATAGAATTTCCATATACTTCTGATATTGACCCGAGCAGATATCAGTTTTATGGTGGTTTAAATCTCTTGGTGTATACAGCCATAAAGTATGAAAAATTAAATTGGTAATCTCATATAAGTTTTAAGCATTGAAACTTGCTTCTGATTAGCTGTTGTAAGTGTTTTATATTTTATCTGCTTGGCAAGACTAATGCAAAACTGCATTTCGTGAATTGTCTTATCTTAGGGCTGAGGCATTGATATAAGAAGGGCAAAAAGACAGATTAGTTATAGATTTGTTATAGATATGTCGCAGAAAGTAATTGTGAAGATAATTTTCTGTGAGTTTTTTTTTAGAATAGTTGTAAAAAACCATAACTTTTGTTATGGAAGATAAACAAGGACAGACCATCCATAGCAAAGCACGAAACGTAATTTGGCGAGTTATAAATGGATGTGATAAAGAATTAATCAAAAACGAATTTTTTCATCCATTAAAGCAAGCTACACTTCGTGACTTCGATTACTTTGGTGTTTTATTTTTCTCGATCATTAAAATCCGAAAAGAAAGCTTTATTTGTGAAAATGAGCGAGGCTTCTCATCCCCAGGAAAAAAACGTATTCAGAAGTCATGTGTCAAGAAACTTTCTCACTCGGATAAAAAAATCATAAGGGACACAACTTTTGAATTTTATTTAGAAATAAAAACTTTTCCTATGTGTACCAAATTATTAAGGGCAATACGTGAAAAGATAGATGTTCTCTGGGGTATATTTACCTTGCGTAGATTATTTAACAAAGTGGGCTACAAATGGGGAAATAAACGCCAGTATAAAACAGATCTTCATTGAAAAACCGAACATCGTTGCTTGCAAGGCAAAATATATAAAAGCGATAGATTATCATAGAAATCAGGATAGGAACATTGTCTATATTGAGGGGCATGGGTGGATAATACATTATATTTTTGCAAGTGCTGGCGGAGCGATGCGACTATAGCTGTTTTAAAGAGCACTAGTTCGATCCATCGATTTATGATTATACACGCACGGGAGAAAGATGGTATGGTGCAAGGCACAGAACTAATGATCAAAGTCCGTACCATAATTGTGAATTACCATGGCCAGATAACTGCTGTAACTTTTGAAAAATAGTTACGTGTGAAATTAATCTCGATAATCTCGGAAAAATCGCTAATAATTATAGACAATGCTCCATATCACAGCGCCTAGAAAAATAAAGCGCCATCAAAATACGGGTCAGAAAAGTGAATTTATTTGAAATAATCGAAAAGCACAAAATCAAAGAAAAAGATATTCAAAGCCGACGAATTATTGAAAACAAAGGACTATAGTTTCTTAAAACTGCCACCATACATATGCGATTTGAATCCCTTTGAAATTACTTGGAATGTATTAAAACGAAGGACACGTGAGAAAAAAAAATATCGACTTTATTAAATAAAGAATTATGAATTATTGGCAACGTTTCTGCTCGCATGTGGAAAAAATTGAAGAAAAAAAAACTATAAATACATAGAATTCTTTTAAGAAATAGAACATAACTGTAATTACATTTTTTTCAAGAAGTCATTTGGTGGATTTTGCAGTTGGACGAATTTGGGGCAGGAAACCTTTTTATTTTTGATACTACTATATTTTGTTGTATATTATATGTTTATTTTATTATATTACGTGTTATATTAATTACATATATATTTATTCAATTATTTTGCAGCAGAAAATATTTTTGTCTATAACCTTTCATGAATATTGAACGAAATTTAAGCGATAAGAGTGAATAAATATTTTAAAGAGTATAGATGCATGCGACCGAAGGAAGAGTGTTTAGGCAATAATGCGATGAAAGAAGAACGATTAGGACAGAGAGCATGACTTAGTTTTAGGAGACGCATGGTTTCGAGGAATGCACGTGGCCGATGACTGTGAGGACGTTTATGAATGAGAGGGGATGCGTGCAGAAATACTAAAGAAAAAGGGCGTAACATAGTAGAGAACAGAGAGTTGTAGAGAACAAAGCAGAGTATAGAGAAGAGTTATAATCAGAGTCGAAGAACAGAGTAAAGAGTTAAAGTCGGAGAGTGAAAGTAAAGAGCTAGCATATAGAATAAGACTGTAAAGACTGTATCATAGTAATATTAATAAAGCATCTTCACTTATCAACATAAGTCGCTGACGAAAAAATTCTTGAACCCAACTATCACCATCATTTCAAAGCCAAACATCTTTCCCAAAATTTTGGGAACCGGTCCCGGATTGATTTGCCAAAAACTCAAGTAAAAAGCAGCCAAATAGGCAGCCGCATGATGAAAGTAGTCAGTAAAGAACCTCGAATCAAAATGAGATAATGCAAAGTGCACAAGCCTCAACTACTGACGTAGATAAAAATAGAATCATGATGCGCGAATACGGTAATTTGTAAAGCTAGTAGATTCTTGGTAAACAGGAACATCATTCTACTGCAAACTCAATGAAAGAATCCTTCAGAAATCGCATAGAGACAAAGGATGCCTTTTACTGCGCGGGTCTAGCCCCACTTTTGACGCTCGCCAAATCTCTATTTAGTTGTTGATGTCACACGTTACGCAGTGCAATAAAAGTTCCACGTTTGCCACTCAGAAACTTCCTCCTCAATGTCATTGTACTGTTTTTATACTTATGTTATCTACATGGATCCAAACCAAGCGTGCGATATAACAGATAATGCGACAAGCGATATGGCTCCTTTGAGTACTGTTTATGGCTTTACAGTTCTGAACGCAGTAATTTAACGTTTGCTATTTGAACTGCATTTTAAATACAATAACACCGATAGGATCTTTTACGTAAGAAAAATCATACAGTCCCTTGGTGAGAGACCCAAGGAAGTGCTGGATTCATACCGTCTAAAACCTTCATGGCGAACTATGTATTGCAGGACGGGACAAGGGGGAGGGGTCCGGCAACTACAAGACACAAGGAATTAATAATTTGTTCCTGAAGGAGAGCAAGGAGAACTTGGAATATGACTATTGTGGTGTCAGGCGGTAATGAGCAATTGATTAAAACTATTAGTCAAATATGATCGACATGCGCATTATTTACAAACTGCACAGAAATGTATAATTGTGGTTGTTACAATGCACGTTGATATATTTAATTGTATTATTCATAGAAACATGCGAACGCAATATTATAAAACCTAATATAATTTATCGCCGATCCAAGAATTTGGAAACAGAATAAATTATTTTTAAAAATTTGTTAAATGTGCACTAATAAGAAATTTTTGCATCAGAGTGATTACGTACAATGATTTCGTGACACTGATTAATTTAAAGGATTAAATCAGGCAGGCGCCACACGGATAATGGATCGATTATTAATTGTTTATTTTCAGAGCTGGGGATTCGTTTCTTCAGAGTTATGGCATATCTTTTAAAATACAAAAGCTGTTCTTTAAGAAGAAATATTAGCAACAGAGTTATTATGTATCACAATTTTGTAATATTCTTGGCTTGCACCATCAGTGGGTTGTGACGTACAGTGGCCCTACGCTTATGGAAAGGGAAAATCGAGAAACAAACCAGAGCGGAATGTAACATATGCAAGCTAGTGACTCGAATGTTAGGACTCCGGTAGTAAGAGGGCAAGACACAGGGATGTTTAAAAATTCCAATAAATAAATTATGGGAACTAGGCGCCCAAAAGTCTAAACCCATAAATTGCATCTTTATAGTGGACGGCGACAAGAGGTTCCTAAAATATTTACAGGCGTCTATTCATTGTCAATGCCTGGGATTGTACTACCCCCGGATAAACAAAAATCTGACGCACGTACCATAGATGCACGTGCAGGGCCTCGTCATGCCCTGCATTTTTGCGCTAGGAAGGAGTAGATCAACATATATATATATATGTATATTCATAATTATTTTCCGCCAAACCGGAGTTGCTCGCAACAAAAATTTCAGCCCGACTCTCTCGGTCAAAGTACCTCGACGTCGCTGAAATCGCAATGACAGAGGACGGTCGGCTCGGAACTTGTTTGCGGAGGCTTTTTTTTTCTCCCGAAACCACTTAGGTAATTCGTAGCCGGGGTTACGTAAGAATCGATCATCTTAGGATATTACGAGAAGTTTAATGGCTCGTGGCTGTTTACGTCAAAAGGGGCCGAATCGGCCGAGGGACCTCTCCCTCGGTACTATCGACGGATATACGACGTACCCGGTTCCATCTCGCACCGTGATTTATTGCGAAATAACAGGCTCGAAGTGTCCCGTGCCAGGTAAAGCCCCAACAATGTCCGGAACACCTACGAATTAACCGGATAATGGTGTTTCGAACGGGTGCGAGATCGGTCAGTGACCATGCGATTTCTTTCCCGGCAGACTGCGAACACTTGACCGCGCTTCTCAGCCGTATAATTCCCGATGGACCGTAACCTCCTACGCTACGAAGCAGCTTTAATCGGCGGGCATTTATGCTCCGTACGGTGGTGCAAGAATGCGCTCGTTACGTCGGGCCACTCGATGGCCGACAGGCCATTAACACTTTCGATGGCGTATTTCATAAAGCTCGTCTTATTTATGCCACATAACTGACAATCCGGAGACGTGGCGGAATTAACGACGTCCGCATTTACGCCTATGATACTCCCGGCCACGGTGCAACCTTGGTCGTCGCGAATCGATCATCCGCCCTGTTGTGACACCGGGCGCATTTCTGTTTCCACGAAATTATTGCCCCGTTAAGAACCGTCGACGCGTCCGGCCGACGATTAGCATAAACGCCGCTCGAAGATGAACGGGCGCGCGAGAGGTGAAAAATGCGAGAGGAAGAGGCGGCTTGAATCGGGAATAGCGATACATCGGCATTCGGCCGGTCACCTGTGCCCTTAATCCGCGAGACCATCCGCCGGATCGTCGTCGGGCCTCCGCTCCTCGCATATTTGCCCGCTGACGCGACACCCCGATCCCGAGTATCGCCGCAAGAAGAACGCGCCCGATTTGCGGATATTATGCGGAATCGAACGTGTAAGCGGGCGAGGCCGGCGCGCTAAGAGAGACAGAGAGCCGAAGGGGCAGGGAGAAAGTGCAGGATGAGAGAGTCATAAAATCGAGCGAAGTGAACGCCAGGAGGGAGACACTGAGTGATGTCGGTGACAGCCACCTCACTGCCCTCCTGCTCTTCGTCCTCCTCCTCCGCCTCCTGTCGCTATTACTCACCGAACGCCGAATACCATTCAAAGTTCGAAACCGCACGTTCGCGACCCAATTCCTACGCGGAGTCAGCTGTTCGGTTCATTCAAAGCTCGATCGAACGCCGCCGGGCACCGGCGGCGCGCGCGAATGAGAGAGAAGCCGCGAATTAATAAAAAAAAAAGCAAAAAAAATCAAGCGCGAGGAAGCCCAGAGCTTTTTACGCCCCCCGCCCCCCCTCCCCCCTCAACCTCGTCCGCGTTGCGATACGCAATAAAATATAGACGGGCCGAAAGCGAGAGATATAGCCGGCGGTGCATCGACGTGTCGCGATCGCGTTTTATGCGCCTTTGCCTCGCTTATTCACGGCCAAGCAAACCCCGAGCGCGCCTCCAGCTTTTCATCCGCAACACCGCCGAGATATGACGGCATCGGCCGTGCGACGGCCGTCGTTAAGACTCTTGCCTTTTAACAACGATACGGAAACACGTGAGGCTGGCTGTGGTCTAAGTCGAAAAACTATCGTTAGCGGTGTATAGCGCGATAGAGGTACGATAGGAGTGTGACTCGCGATCGTTATGCGCCTCGTGAGCGAGAATCGATTGTTGTTCGTACTTTAATTCTCGCTGTGGGTGGTCGTGTCCACGTAATTTAGCGTGCCCGTACTTCTTTCGCAGTCGCCTCTTATATCTTATTTCTGGAAGTATTGTGGAAGCTTGTATGAGTGAGAGTAAGTTCGTAAAATTTCTCGGGTCGTGGTGCATTGCGACGTACGCGACGATGGGAAAAATCGGGACGCGAGGGGTTAAAGCGATTCGTAAATCTCAGACGAGGCACGCTGCGTGATTGCATAATTCATCTGATGCATTGCGTTATGCAAATCTCACCACTGTTGGGGCAAGTTCGACAGAGGGAATTGTCGATGTCTTGCGAAGCGTGAATAGAGTGCCGCGTAAAATTTCTATGATTCGGGACGCGTTAAATGAGCATCGTATCGCAGGCAATGGACCCTAAATCATGATGAGGTAAAGGACATTCATCTTGCAGGAACACCGCGCGATGCATTTTCCGGCGCGAAACCGACGTGCGCAGGGTAGCTCTTGCGTCTATCGGACCATCCTCAGACGAGTTCGGCAAATACAACGTAGGATGCGGACGAATATTTGTACGTCCTAGGATTCCTTGGCGCACGGTACGATTCAAGAAGGCTTTTCATCACTGAGGACGTTAATGATTAAAGATGATGGTACCGGCGGACTATCATGCCGGAATAAAACGCTCTGCAACGCACGCTTTATAACCATGACAATCTCACATCACGTTCTTTGTTAGAGGGTGAGGATACGCGATACACTTTGGTCTTTGACGAGCACGTATAAAAAACATCGGTAGTTTGGATTTATACGACGGCATTGTTCATCACGAGCGTGTAACAAGTATCTAAAGCAAAAGTCCCGGCGTATTGGGTGAGCGGTAAAGCAGAGTAGCGTTTCGTAGAATCTCTTATTCTGCCGTTTCACGGTTTATTCTCTACGTGGTGTAGAAACTGAACGACGTATCCTCCTACGTGGTATCGTCCTCGTCCTCGTCAACTTCGCAGTCTTGGTCGTCTTCGTCTTCGTCTTCGTCGTCGTCGTCGTCGTCGTCGTCCGTCGGCGGACTCGTTGGTAGTGGTGTAGCGATGGCGGAGAATCTCGTGGTTCGCGGTCTCGCCGGCGCGGCGCTACCGTCGGCGGGGACTGGGGAAGTGGGCGGGGCCAGGGGGCGCATTGGCCGCGCTCGGTGGGCGTGTCCGCGTGCCTCCCACTCCTTGGCGTAGCGCGGCGCTGATTGACAGTTGGCGAACGACTGCGGACGGCGCAGGATCTAAAACCGCGCTAGGCGCTGCTCTCCACGCTCGCTCGCTCCGCTCTTCTCTACCCGTGGATATACCCGGTGCTTTTTCGTGGGGGAACTTGAAACACGCATATTCCCGTGGCTGCCTTTGCCCGCCGGCCCGCGCGCAACATATACACGAACCTTCCACCTACTATCCGCCGGAGTTACGAGTGGCACACGCAGTAGTAGTTACGGTTAGGGAGGAGGGTCGCCTGGCGTCTCGCGGACAGCTCGCGCGTCTCCTCTTCTCTCCTGTAGGTACCGGTCCGTTCCTTCAGTAATCGCCGCGAGGAGGAACGCGCTTCTTCGGCCGCGCCGCGAGTCTGTAACGTGTTTTATTGTTACTCCGCTGTGATATCACCTCGACGCGAGCGCCCGGTGTCCCGTGCGTAAAACGGCAACCTCGGAGATATATCGCGCTACAACAGATCGTCGTGGCAACGCCGCCTCTACCGTTCGTCTTTTCCCTCGTGCCGCGCGTTGTCGCGCCGAACACGGATAATCGAGTCGTCGGGCACGGATACGAACGAAGTGGACTGCCGTTCTTGTTTTCGTCCTCGTCTTCGTCATCGTCGTCCTCGTCGCCGCCGTCGTTCTCGTCGTCCTCGTCGTCGCCGCCGTCGTCGTCGTCGTCGTCTTCTTCTTTCTTGGTGTTCATCGAGCGGATAGGAATCGTCGACGAGAGAGGCACAGTCGCGCGCGATCGACGGCAACGCAACGCCGTCCAGCTGTCCTCTTAGGCGGTACCCTCGAATACCCTGACTTCGCGCCAGTACACACGGTGCATCGTGAAGGATGTAACGTGGTTCCTCAGTGACATCGGTGATAATGCATGTCCGTTGATGTGAAACAGTGAATATACGGCCCCCCCGACGGTAGCGAGATCTCATGTGACAGGGTGGACAGTAGAAGGGCCCCCGATTTCTGTGACACGTTCAAATCGACGAGATTCGTGCTACGATCCGATCGTGCTCGTGTGATCAGTTCCCAAACCGGCCAGGTGTGCGCGTATTTCCACTTCCGTTCTCACCATCGCATCCGAGCAATTATACGTCTCTCGAAGAGGACCATCGAGGATCGACGGATCGAAATTCAGCGTCTTAGACCCCAGCTTGTCGATAGCACGACTCTGAGAGAGCCCAGTCACTCGAATCCCTACGAGGAGTAAGAAGAAAGGGTACAACGGAAAGGACCACGTGCTCGCGGCCAGACGAGTGCCAGCGCGATATGTCGCGATACTGACGAAACGGAGAGGCACGCTCTGGGTCTCCCGTCAGTAAGGACTTCCGGCATTGTAACCGCGATGATGAGGAAGCACGTGTGTCCGGTCGCAGCCGTCGTTCTCCCCGCACGCTCAACGAGGAGCGCCAAGCTCTGCTGACGCTCACCCAGGTCGCCCAAATTCCAGGAGAATCGCACAGCGGATAGAGCCGGCGCGATCGGGAGGAAGAGACAGACGGCACACCTAGGAAGAAATAGCCGGGTGACCGTGGTGCGATCCTTTCCAGAGGCCGTCGGGTATAAGGCGGACCAGCGGCGATCCCGGAGCGCCTCGACTTCGTGCTGTAGAGTAGAAAGTGTCACGGTCGCTCTGCCGACGGCAGCCGATACCCTCACTCGCTTCGTGGAGTACTAAGGGATTATCCGAGTGTGACAACGGTAACGCAAACGTTCGCCGTGATAAGGCGAATAAAAAGTGGGGAAAGGAGTGTGTGAAGTGTTGGGGCTTACTTGTTTATACTGTGGGAAAATACAGCCGCTACGGTGGCTCAGCACGCAGAGTTCCCCGGCGCGGCCAGGGCGTTCATGGCGCAGCCAAGGGTACGTGCAAACACCTTTAACGCTTTCTTATCGACCGCAAAGTCTCGATCTCCGATCCCAATATGGGTGCGCGCTCACGGGAAATCCCTCGGGAAGCTCCGCGTTTAATTTCGCGGATGAGGGCGAAATCGCCGCCGAGGATGCATTAGGATTCCGCGGAGGCTCTTACGCGCGTAATTTCCGTAAAGTGCGTGGATTTGTAAATTAGTGTAGCCTCGTGAGTAGGAGTGGTCAGGAGTGAAAAGGGTTGAGGCAGGTTTTGACTTAAACGAGAACCACGGCCGGCTGCTTGGATTGAATAACGTTTGTGTCGAAATACATTTGCATGACGTCGAAAGAGACCGACGATGCTTTGTATTTTCATTCCACTGTGTCGTGAGGAAAGCGAAACGCGTGGCATTTGCATAAAAGGTTGCCGTTACGAGAGCGGCCACGGAATACCCGAAATTTTTTCCCGTCAAATTTCGCCGACTAGCATTCTCGGCAGGGTCTTGAGATAAAAGAAGGGCCCCGCCAAAAATCGAGTCGAGTGCTTTTCGCGCCGTGGAAATTCGATATATTTAATCAGAGTTAGGAGTAGGGGACGATTGTTCGTGAGTTTATTGATGTTGGCGGATTTCTTGTCAAAAGTAACGCAAAACACTTTTTCCCAAAATAACTCCAACGGTTAGATTTTCAAAGATTTACCACGAATTTTCTTAACATCGATTGTTTTTTATACCGTGGAAACTTGTTATACCGAATAAACCTTGTGAATAAATAAATATTACGTACGAAAAACTCGTGAATGCAGTGAAGTATTTGACAGGTGTGGCTAAAATGTAATATTTCGATAAGAGCAAATTTTCATCGAAAATTTCACAGAGCTTCCAATATTTTTACTCGAAAATTCCAAGTCAGAAATAGCTTTGCGCTACAAGAGACATTTCACAAAAACTTTCATACGGTAAAAACGTGATATATGCAACTAAAGGGTAGGATAATTTTAATAATAAATAAATTGATTACCAGAACGTATATCAGTGATAAAATTTGAACAACTCTCAAAATCGTCATCATAACGTCGCAAAGCTTTTAAAATTTTCCCTCGAAAAATCCTACCGCCAGACTTTTCAAGTTTTACAATGAAGGAAACGTTTCTCCAAAATGACGTGCCTTACAAAATCCAATATTACACACCGGAATAATGAGTAACGGCATATTGTTTATTTATGAATTATCAACACGCTGAAATTTATGATGGTTGTTTGACAGAGGAAGGCCAAGACGCTCGCGGAGCGTCGAAAAATTTCTCTGGAAAAAACCGACGGCCGAACTCGCGATAAAGATGCTTCGCCAAAATTAAGTCTTCCATATCGTCGAAATTCGCTATACCAAAGTTACGAGCAAAATATTGTTTATAGATGAATTATGAGTACGCCGGAATATCTGTTAGGTGTTCGTACGATACGCGTCGAAACGGGAGTGATTTACATACACGTAGCTTGAACGAGTCTCGAAGGACTTTGCTGTTTACGTTGGAGGTTGCTGTAATTCAGCTAGTACGACCCCGGGCGTAGTATCCAGCACAATAACTAATTTTAATTTTGAAAGGCATGCCGAAAGTTAATTCATAAAAACTCGCTCTACGCCGTAACGAGCTCGTCCGTTTTTTTTTTTGACGAGCTTAACATCAAAGCCCAACTCTGTTTCACTTTGTACACGCACGCTTTTCGAGCTCGATCCTCGTACCAAACGCTTTATCCCCGACGACGGGTACAAAGGTCTGCTATTTTATGGTCATTTTCGTTGGAGCAGGGGCAAAGATAAAGATCCAACGGTGAATCCAAAAATTTGTCATTTCATGGCGAATAAACATCGCGTGTAAATACGTGTCGTCGATTAGGAATTCGTTGAACTGTTTCATCCGAACGGCCGGAACACCGGTCCCCTCGAGGAGGACAACCCGAAATTATCATTTGACGTGAATATCATGTTAGCCGGAATTGGCGTGCCATCGAAATGTACGGCCGAATCGATACACGAGTACGGCTTGCGCACCGCCCGGGGACACTTCTTTTCCGGGAATTAATTACGTTTAGTGTCGTTACCGCGTTTCGAGCCGTCGCAATTTTCCGTAATTTTACTTACAGGCCGCGCGAGTTACCGACGACTCGCACTGCCATTGATTATAACAGCGGTATTCGAGCGAGTGGCCCGAAGGCGCGATTCATTATTCCGGTAAATGCCGATAAGAACTTCTCTTTGAATATCAAATGACAGGTCATAGAGGAAGGCCTTTGTCGACGGTCGTGAATAGTTTTGGACTTTACAAAAATTCGAGTCCCTTATAATTTGTTATACGCGGATCGTCGCTTGCGCGTAAGAGTGAAAGTTTGAGAATTTCCTTTATCTTCGATCTCCGATGGAAAGTCGCGGTTCGATCTCCTATCCGTCGGCCGAGATTCGCCGATATTCCTCGGTTTATTTCCACGGTCTTTGACTTTGAGCGCTGACACTGGCCGGCCAAAGAGCGTTTATTAATCTTCCCGAAAAGTTGTTGAAATACTCGGTCACTTCCGGGGGAAAACACCCACTTAACTCCGATCGACACTTCGATTATCGAGTGCGCGATGGGGTTAAACGGCCGATACCGGGCGCGATAATAAACTTGGCGTTTTCGACGATAACCACAAAACAGTCGCGTGCCCAATGCTTTTTTCCCCCGGCGGCGCTGCGTCGCGGGTTGACCGTTACCAAGTAATAGATGTAATGGAATATTTCAACGACAGGGCGCCTCTTTTGCATCGGCCCGATACACCCGACAAAATGTTTCCGTTGAGTTTTTGAATGGCTAGCCGATGCGCTGCTTATCGTACCTGCAATTTCATCCGGATGTTATCGCAGGCTATTTCGCTGATTTTACTTTTTTTTTTTTCGCGTCACGGTTGAATATCCTTCCCGCTTGCACGGCGCCAATATCATCGAAATTCGAATTTGGACAATCCTCGACAACTCTTTTGTTTCTTTCTTATGAAATCTGCGTTTTTCACTTGACGTGCGTCGGAAGTGCGAATCGATGATGTTTGAAAGGGCTTTGTGGATACATACTTTTTTTTCGCGTCACAGTTGAATATCCTTTACGCTTGCATGGCGCCAATATCATGGAAATTCGAATTTAGACGATCTTGGAGAAGTTTTTTGCTTCTTTATTATAAAATCCGCGTTTTTTACTTAAAGTTCATCGAAAGTGCAAATCAATGATGTTTAAAATGACATTGCGCAAATGTTGGAAGGAGATAATACGGTCTGACGTGTCGTATACAAGAGTGGTTTTAAATATAATTTTGACAATCTTATTCAAAGGTGCGTGTGCCTTTATTCGTGCAAGTCTTACGACAAGATTTTCTTGAAATTCGAATAATAAGACCTTTTTCTAGCGGCAGCGCTGTGTATTGCGTACTTCCCTGCCGATAATTACGCGCGTTATAGGTCTATAGTCAGTAAAAAAATGATGATACAAGCCATAGAGGCGGGGGATGCGACTTGAGTCACGCGATGCAAAGTAGAGGAGAGGTGCCGTTTTGTTTATATCACTAAGAAATCCGCTGCTTTTCAACTTTACGGGCCTTCGAAGGTACCTTCCGACGATATTCAGCGGTGGAAGTCAATTTTTCTTGCCTTGCAACCTAGCATTTCTTATTTTGTGCCCGTAATCGTCGGAGTAATTGTCTGACTGTATTTAAAAATTTATCGTACAAACCTTACCATTGGATAATTTGGTTTCACACGCGATTTGAAAAACGGAAAAAGTTTAGTATCGAGTAAAGTGCTTCGAATGAACGCATTTTCAATCCTACGGATCTTCCTAAATAATATTCTTCAAAATGCGACGCGTAGAATCATCGCATTTCTATTTCCTACATTTCGTATTCCCTTATCCATAAAGTCGCAATTATATTTAGATACAATCGCATCAGAGTGACACTTCGAAATCGCCAAAGTTTCTACTTTATCGATCAATCGCGGATTTTAGTGATCTTATCGAGCATTCTAATTCTCTTCTTTATCGGCCAATATCGAATATACTAAGCTATAGGATACATAGGATACAGCGTTACTTAGAGTAAGAATCCGCCTCATTTTCAATAATCTTCCGCGCTCAATTCAATTCGTTCTCGATGATTATCCAAATCAAATTTCGATAGCACTTGGAGACGTATCGAGCCTCGTTGATTCGCGTGACGCGAAGGAATTCTTGAGCTGCAGCTTTGCCAGTGGTACCGAGAAACGCGCATGTGTCCTTTAACAACGCGGGTCCTCGTAAGCGACGTTCCCGGATGTCGGATAACAAGAATCGAAGATCGTGTTTTCGAGCAAATAACACGGTTACGTCCGCGGCGTCTCAATCGTTCGCATCGTGGAGAGGCCTGTAGGGACATTTCACTACTCAATATTCCTCCTCTCCGCGGTAGCCGGGTAACTGGCGAAATTGCCGAAACGTGCGTGCGTGAGTCGCGGAATTCTTTCGCGTGCGTTGCATCTCGCCAAGAATCTTCGCCCTCCTTGACGGATGCGCTGCAAATATATTCCTATGAAGCCCAGCCAAGCGAGCGAGACAGTCCGTTCCATTAGTTCTTCCCGATTCGCCCCGGTTCCTTGCGCTTTCGAAAACTACCGCGCTCTGCTCGTTGGACGTTATCTCAATCGGTTATACGATTGACCATTGGTATAATCGCGAATTTGGATCGCGGCTCAGGCTTTACAAGGCACTTTGTTACCCTGCGATAAGAATGCGTTATTACATTGGGAGATGATATTAATCTTTTTTCCGTGCTCATATCGAAATACAACATAGAACCAAAATAGGTTCCGAGTGATGCACTGTACTTTGGTTTTAGATATCCAAGCTTTTATGGGACACGATTTGGTTCGACGATGCCCTCTACTATCCGTCAGTGACGTTTACCATTACATGTATATATGCAGGAATCAACCGTTACGTATACTTTCTTTGCGTGGGATTTTAACCTTCGTCTCAAACTTATTTTATTGTAATACCGCGTTTGAGCTGATTCAGAATATAGAAACTCGATTGAAATTCGGAGAAGGAAGGATTCTGTGTATTAAGATATATCCTAACACGCTTCAATCTGATTCGATGTCGCGGCAGTTGTAATAAAGCACGATTGCAGGAGATAGGGATTAGTCACGAAAATATTCGCGCACAACGCGTCGAAAGGTTTCCAAATTTGTTATCAGCCGCGTCATCCTGGCGCGTATCTAGTTAGCGGTAGTGCCCTCGAAAGCGAAAGTCCGAAAACGAAATATAGTGGGAGGGAGTTTTTCGGGTTGAAAACTTCCATTGCGGGGATGGCGATCGCCGACGACGCGGTGCCCAATTTTTGTCCACTCTGTACCAGGAATGAGCCGTGATTATGTATTTATGGGCATCCATCAATCACTTTCGCTCTCCCGATTGCGACGGATATCGGCCTTTAGCCTACGGATTAAAGTCGTATCGATTTCTCGCGGCGCTATTGGTCCCGACGGACGAGATGGATTTTTTTCCCCCTGCTCATTTGGACCGCCGTTAGCGGCGTCACGGCGGCGTGTCAGGTAAATGAATTTGAATTCACGATCGAACGAGCCGAAGATCCCATCGAGGGTCTTCCTGGAAGGCAGAGTCGGATATTCGATGGGAGAAACTTCATTTCTGGGAGACCCGGGTTCGAATCACGCCTATCACCTCCGCTTTTTCCATGCGATACGTATATGTCTGGTGGTTTTGAACCTACTTTAAATATAATAGCAAAGGCCAGGCCAAAGGACGGCGGTCGGTGCTGAAAATGAATGAAAAAAAAACTTTGTTCCGAGGGCGGTTGCCGCGCGAGTAAGGCCTGCGCGCCAAAATGGTAGCTCGCGAATTCTAGGAGCGAACGACGACCTTCGGGAGGGAAGAGGAGGCGCGGGCATGCTAGCTCTCTCATTGCTCCCGTATAGCCTCGCTGGTTTTCCAAATGTCGACATCAATCAGAAAGTAACGAACGGCTCTCTCCTCTCCTGCCGCCGCTTCTTTCCTTCGGTTTCTTTCCTCGTCCTAGAATATTGGCCTCGCTCGACGGATACCTGGCGCATCGTGGACGCTCGTGGAGTTTATTCGCAATTAGTTTTTCAGACGGCTTTCTTTCTACCTTCCTCCCCCCTTTTAGAAGATTGTGATCGAGCGTATCGTATTATCGCGCAGAGGGCGTAGCGGCCGCAATCCTGTCGGTTCTTCTTCTTCTTTTTTTTTTTCAATTTATTTCTGGCACAGACTACTATGGTCATTTGGTCTAGGATCTACTATTTAAGGTGGATTTCGAATCATCAGAACTATGGTATACATATCCTATGGAAAAGTCCCGCGTGGAAGTCCAAACTATTATCCACTAAAACATCGTACTTTCCAGCGATCGATTATCCTCTTAAATTAATTTTCGACACCGACTTCTATGGACATTTGATCTAGAACGTACTATTTAAGATGGATTCCGAATCGCCAGAGCTACGGTATACATATCCCATGGGAAAAATCATCGGTGATAGGCGGGATTTGAAATCGGATTTCCCGCGTAGAAGTCCCAGCTACTATCCACTACACCGCCGTGGTCCTCAATCCCGTCGTTTCTTCGCGACGAAAAAAATGCCGCCGCTTCGAAATTCCTCTGGCCGCGAATATTTTCGCGGTGCGCCGCTCTCACCAGGGTGATTAATGGCCGGGTGGAGAGGCCCCGATATTTCTTCCCGTTCGTTATACGATTTTGAAATTGATTCCGGCGGCGGGCCATTGGGCGCAAGGGTGAAAGAGAGAGGCGGAGAAGGAGAGGCGAGTTACCAGTGCCGTCGGGTTATTGGTGTTTACCTCGTCGGCTCGAAAAATCCGCCGACGGCGGCTCGTCGATCACCCGGTAATTTTCTGGGTCCTCGCGGTGATCCGCCACTCGATGGATTTCGCCGATTTATATTTCCAACCGGGGATAATCGCTGACAGTATTGCGGAGGAACCGAATACACGTCGTCTCCATCCCGCCCCGCCCGTACCCCTCTTCCGTGATTTATTCGCCGGTATTTAAGCGCTCGCCTTGACCTATCTTCTTATAAATGACGCCCATTTGTCAGACTTTGCCGAATTTCCTCCTCCTAACGCGCGATGGCTATTTCGCGCGCGAAACGATGCGACGTGCGTTCTATAAGTCGCGAGGGAGGAGGAACTCGGTACAAACGTGACCCTCTTTCTTTCCACGTGGGATTTCGTTTCCTTTTTCGTTTTTTTTTGGTTTTTATTTTTTATTTTTTTGGTGCGAAGGGAGTATTCATATCTGCGCGATCGAAGAATAGGCGATTGTTCGGGAGAGGCGCGAGGTAGCCGTAGTGCTCGATACTTTTCGAAGAGCCTTCGAATTTATCCAGGCACTGAGCTCGTATGAATATGTCTTGCGAAATCCGGCGATAAGGATTTATTAATTCCGCTCGTAGAGAAGGAGTCGAGATATCGTCTATCTTTCAAGCAGACAGTTATTTTCTTCCTTAGATCGAGAAGGGATTTTGGTTTCGAGCCTGGGATGAATAATCAGATAACAATAATAATAATGATCATTTCGGCCTGGCCGTAAGTGCGTAGAGATAATCGCGGATAAGTTAATCGATAAGCGTGTCACGAAAGCAACGGTTAAAAAAGCGCGACTCTAGAAGATAAAGATTAATTGCCGAAATTCAAGGTCACGAAGAATTAAGGACTTTCCTTATCGCACGAGACTCGAGTTGATAATCCACGTCGTTAATCTCCCCGCGCGATTTCCTTTTTCTCTCTCTCTCCCTCTCCCTCTCTTCTTGCCCCCTCGCGAAATTCCGCCTCGTCGCCCGTTGCGCGAAGTTGGCCGCCGCCAGATCGACATCGTCGCGTCCGCTCCTTCGCTTCGGTTACAAATTAGCACGAAGCGGTCTGCAAATAGCGATTGTAAATATATGGCAGGCGTACCCACGGAATAGACACCGCCGTTTCTGTCCCTGTTATACGTCTCTCCTCTCTCCATAGGCTGGCCGTGGCAAATACGCGCCGGCCATTCCATTCGTAAGAATCGTCGCGGATCTCTCCTCTGGGCTGCCTCCGAGCCAGCGGCCTCTCTTCTCCCTCGTGCTCCTCCATTTAAGATATTCCGCCCGGTCGTCGAGTGATATCTTCATAGCCGCGCCACCGTGAGTTATTGTACCGCGTCTTTTTCAGCTTCTCCAGCTCGCGGCTGGTACACGCCTTTTCGGCCGAGGCTTCTCGCGATAGAACTGATTTTCATCCAACCTATCCTCCCCGAGGCTGGAAAACCGATCCTTTCTCGGCGATTTTCAATCGGCGTTTCTCAATCCTGGAACGATCGCCGGGCTGCATCGAGACACGAGGGGGTATCGATGTTAATTTAGGGCCGCCTGTCTCTATCCTCGTTCTATCCGTCGGTATTTACGATACGCGAATGAGAACGATAGACGGATCGAGATGGCGGATTGAATTTAGTCGCCTGGCCGCGCTCGCTTTCGTATTGCGCGCCAATGGCTGCCAGCGCGTGTCTCGAAAGATCTTGCCGCGGTGCAGGAGATGGAATTATCGGGATTAATTTAACGGTGATGTAACGAACTTAGTTTCTCCGCGCTGTCGTTAAATTTTCACGATACGAGAGCGATAGTCGTCGGGGTAGAGGAGGCGGAATTGGACGTGGCACCGGCGAAGGCGTTTTCAGCGTTTCCGCGGTGTCACCTTGGCCGGAGCTACCAATTAAGGATTCCCGGTTAAACCACCCCTCCCCCCCTCGCCGCTCTCATCGGCACCGCTCACGCACGTTCCGTTGATAACCACGAGTTTCGTCGTTCTTCATTTTCTGGATTAAATTACCGGCTCTACAACCTTGACGTTCGGATTAAATAATTAGCCGTAATAATCGGCCTCCTATCGCTTCCGCCATAGCGCGCAGGAGTTCCAGCACAAGTGGACGGATTCGATTCGTTGCTCGCACCCACCTCGATCGTTTCTTCTCTTTGCTTTGCCGCCGATTCTCCCTATCGATAATCGTCCATGGCTCGTTCGGTGTACTTGATCTACGATCGCGTATTCCTCGTCCCTTGGACTGGCGCGCCGAGGCTCGCTCGTGAACTTTAACGTGGAAATCGCGACATCCCCCATTTTAGAACGTCCGTGAGTTTCGGCGCAAAAGAGGACGATAATCGAAATGGTTATTTATTGGCCGTACGCGGTATGCAAATCGCCGATTTATCTTTGGCGAACTGCATATATTTCCGTTTGCCGAGTAATATGCTAAATTCGTCCTTATAATATGGCATTCATGGTGTTCCCTCGCGTTGCGAAACTTATTCCGCGAAGGTTAGGCCGATTTCGACCGCCTCGATCGGCGCGACCTGGATGTGTCCCATCGAGCCTCCGGTTTTAGAACGTGGTGTCCTTTAACGCCACCGACTGTGCTCTGCCTCTGCAAAACTTTCTCGCTGGGCTACATTGTTTCGCGGGTTAAAAAAAGACGTGGCATTCTCCGCGTTTCCGATGTCACCTTATACGCCGTATTTCAGCCCTAAGCGCACCTATCATTCCCGTTCGATAGGTCCCATTATATGTTACCATGGGCGCAGGCCTGACGGATACCGGAATAAATTCTGCCTATATTTACGCCTAGAGGTGGTATTAAGAGCGCCATACTTCAAACAAGGACGTCCCTGCCTCTATTTTTAATACCGTAATAGCGAAAACGTCTATATACGTATGTACACGCGGTGCCATTAGAATTTTATAACGCAACCGCTGATATTTACGACGGGCAGCGGTATAGATCTTCCCTGGATATACGTAACCTACACGTGTCTAATCTCCAGATCCGAATTGTACTCGAAATTTATTCCGGGCGCGCGCTTTTCGAGGATCCGCAAATCACGGGTCTTGGACGATGTGTTTTCCTTAGCGGCGCGTGATTGGTCGGCGCCTATTTTCCAGGGCTCTCTACGAGTGTCCGTCTTCTCTCCGTCCTCGAACCTCTTCGCGAACGACGCACGCCGTGCACGACTAAAGCACTTTGTTCGAAGAAATACTATTCTCGTATGGAGCGTTACTAATGCGGGCCGATATAATCGCGCGGCGAGTCAACGTTGGGCTGTGCATGCAATAAATAAACATGGGTGGAATTTATAATTTCTATTTCCCGTAATTCATATCCTTAATAGATTTCCATATCTCGATTACGCTTTAATGTCGACTCCTGCGTATATTTTTACCGTATACGCGAAGGAAAAAGTCGCGAGTAAGTAGCGGTGAGTGCCGACTCGTGGCGATACGCGTAAATGGAATGTTACGCCATTACTCATTTTGGGTTGCGGGGATATATCGAGACAAAATTTGCGGTACGATAATCGTGATTTTATGCGACGATCGATTACAGGCCTGTGTGTTTATTTATTACTATATATCTTTGCAGTTTTTCGCGATTCAGCGCTGATATATTTCTGAATTCTGCCTGTTTAGTATGACGATGGCGGGCTGCACGGGGGTTACCTCGAGGGCGGTGGTGGCGGTGGTGGTGCAGGGCTGTACGATCCACACGGGAGTGCCCGAGGTGTACCCGGGCTCCACCACAGTCCACACCTCGGGGGCATGGGACCGGCCCACCCCCAGTACCCACCGCCTCCGCCCCAGCCACCGCAACATGTTATCGCAGCAGCAGCCGCGGCTGCAGCCTCCGCGATACCCGATGTCCACAAACGCGACAAGGATGCGATCTATGGGTAAGTGCAATCACTTTTCTAAATCCAAATAAGTTATAATGCGGATAAGATAATTGAGTAGGTGATAATCAAGTCGAGATCTGTGTCCCTCAAGTTACTTCATGATCAATGAGACCGTGGATAATTTCGACACTTTTCAATGATCATCGAGATCTATGAAGGATCACTCGGCGTGTACTGTGATATGAGAAAATCGGCAGATGCAGTATCGTGTTTTGCGATAGGAATAGAAAGTTTGGCGATGTAGTCTTGGAGTATTTTCACAATGAGCACAGGATATAGCCGTAAAAGGAAGTTGGAAATCATCGGTCTGGATAATAACCATTGAATATTATTACTATGATGTGGATGATAAAAGGAAGAAACGCGTATGATCTTGCGGCACCATTTCGCGCGAGAATTAGTTATGCTTGATGGAAAGTTTGATGCGACAGAATACGAGGTATTTAACTAAACCGACATGTTTATTACCACGCTACAAGAAATTTATCGTCGCTATTTTTAAATACATGAATACGAATACGTACATTATACCGTGATTGGTGATAAACCAGCGTTATTTCTCGATTCTGGTGCAACGTATTTTTCCAAAAGCGAATAGGCAAGGGTTCTTTTTCTCTGTCGCGCTAATGCGCGGGATAGAAGCGGAGACCTTAATATCCTCGAACGGATTACGCGGTTTATATGATCCGCCTTATAATTTGCGTTTTGCATCGAATTTTGCCCCAAGGAATTTTTCAATCGAGAGAGATATGTTCGCTCGAAAGTTTTTCCCGCAGTTCTTAAACGTGTTTCCGTCGATCTTACATCGCAGCTTCGCTTCTTGGTGTGTCCGATTTCCATCGCGCGTAATATTTCCATGACACGCCAGAAAGCCGAATGGCATTGCATTATCTCGCCTTTGAAACGGACCTAAGACAAATCGGCACGACCTCGCGGAGTATCCATCGTTTCGCAATATTTATGATTACGACGAAATAATGCGAAACACGCGACGAGGCAATTGTCTTGGCGTATTCCAAAGAGTTTTTCAGTCGCCATTGTATCGCGGCTCGAAAGGACAATCGCGAACTGTCGTGGAATCTTTTCATACGAGAAAATACTTTTTTTAATTCTCGACAATGGCATAAAGGAAAGCCTGACCGCCGCCGATTATTCTCAAGCGAGTGATTCTTATTGGGACGGGGGGGAAAAAGATTTAAAGCCTTTTCTTTCGTTGGGCGTTTAACCGGTTGATTCGCGTTGAGCGACGTAAGTTTTTCTGGACTTCGAATACTTTTCGGGTGTGGAAGTTCTGGCTCTCAGCGTCGCCATTTCCAAGAAGATAAAATAATGACTCAAATTTTTGTTAAATACCTTCTGTAACCGCTCATTCGTTATTCTCGGTGTCTGCTTGAGACAGTGATAAAAAATTTAATTACAATTCCCCATTCTCAATTTCAACCGATCGACCTTCCATTGTAATGGTATGACCTCGACTTCATTCAAGGCACTCGATTAAAACAGAATTGATTGCAACAATGGGATAATGAATTTGTAATACGATCAATAATGTAATAATTTGTAATGTGGCACGAATCTCAATGATGTTCTAAATTGATTTTTGTAAAAAAAAGTGTGATAATTAAAAATCATGCGTACTAGTTCGCATGATCTGAATCATAATATTAATTGTTCGACCTCAGTTATAGTTGACACTTGCATCAGGATTGATATTTTCTTACCCATATATTTTTATTATTTTTCTAGATTCTTTTTACTATATTTGTATCTTACACTCACTTTTTACGCGTACTTTCACGTTTTTAGAGGAGAAGGAAATAATTTAATGTAAAGAATAGATCGCTCAACGACCGAAGAGTAGTCTTTTGATTTACGATAATCTACGAATAGAAAAAAGAAAACTGCAATTTATGGCAAAGCAAGTAAATGACACGTTACTTTAATGTCACCGTGATTTGTATAGGGTTAAGCAGGCCAGTCGTAGGTAATCGGTGCCGTAGCAAAATGCATCCCGTTCGCTGTATAAAAGTTCCTTCCTGCGGCGTGGTCTGCGCGGCAGCGCCTCGTGGCACGCGTATCGGTTATACGAGCTGAAACTCGTCAATTGGCCATTTTACGAAGCGGCTCGGACGTGTTCCACGTGATTTATAGCCGCGAGATGCCCCGATTTCTGGTATACATCCTAGAACGGGAGCCTCATTATTTCGTGCACCCTGTAATTTGTCCTCTCGTCGTGTGCCCCGGCCGACCCGGAGAGATTCCACGACTTTCTTGGAACGCTCTCCAGGCCGCTTCGAGCCGCTTAGGGCAGGGCATTCGTTCCTACCGTTGATAAAACCGTGTTTACAAACGCATCGAGTACGCCACCGAGCATGATTGAGCCGTCTAATGTGGAAATCCTCGATGGCCATTTTTGTATCGCGCATTCCAACCGTTTTCGTGCCTTATTCTGGGTGCTTAACGCTTAAGGGATGGGTCACGTAAATTTACGTTTTTGCAATCCGACTTCGTAGGACGAGCCACGTAGATGTACGCTTTTGCTCGAATTTTGATCGCGCTCGGTTGATCTTTCATTTTTATGCACATGTTGTGTTTGCCCGATAGCCCAAATTATTTTCACGATCACCCGCATATGAGCAATTAATAGCATCGAATAAATCTTTTCCATAGATCAGCGGTGACTAATGTAATACTTATAATAATAATATTCATATATTATATTCATAATAATATTCATATATTATTATTATCTGCCCGATATAAGATCACTGATTAAAAATTTGTATAAACAATTTATAATTATTATCTATCAAATTAAAAATTTACGATTTATAGTCTACGAAAAATTGCACGCTTCTCTGTCCGTTGATCGTAAAACGTAATTTTTGGGCTCACCTGGACTCCGTCGGATACGGAGCGTCGCGCGGATCGTCGGTAAGGGAATTTGCGCGAAAGACCGACGTCAGTCAAGTGCGATGTCGGACTCGAAGGGGACGGCAAGGGGGAAAGAAAAATTCCCCGATGCGACGATGATTCCTGCCGATTCTCTCGCCGGTTCTAGGCACTGATTGCGCGGAAGAGTTTTACGTAAGCCTTGCCGACGTAACGCACAGGCGAATCTGCCAATCACGGGAAACTCGGATCCTTATGCAAGGGGCCCGATTGGTCGAGTCATTTATAGATTAGACGTTTCGCGCTTCTTACGCAAATCCTCGTGAAATGCAACATCGTTGCTCGGGACAGGCGGAAATCACGGCGCTTAATAATTATTTCTCCGGGCGATATTTTACATCCTTGCTGAATTATATACTTAGCGATAATCGATGCGTTATAGCGGCGTATCGATGAAGGAGCAGGCTGGATTGAATATTGATATTGCGCTTAATGGAATTGATTAGTATCGAATGGGGTATGCATACTCTACACGGCATTAATACAGAAATATAGGGTGTCGGGAATAAATATATTCGATTGGGCATTGACCGACGCTTATACCGCTATCTCTTGCGTCGATCGAGTGGTTAATGTCACTTAAAAATTCTGCCGGATAGTCGACCAGAGTGTCGTGTAGATTGAAAAATGATGGGTTCGCCTAAGATTCCTCGCGATCTCCTTCCGAATTACCGCGCCTTTCAGCGAGAACGTAAATATCGCTATTCGCGGTCGGCGTTGTGTTTTTATCGCTCATTATCGGCGGTGCGTGACCCCCGGTATTTTTAGTTTAGTCACGGTAAAATCGAAATGCAAAGGCGATATGTAAAAACGGACCTGCCTGACGTAGTTCCTTTTTGTCCTGGCCGCGGTTGGTAGCCTTTGTTGGAGTTGCCATTAATTCCCTCGATAACCGCCCGATCTTATATTGCATTTTACGCAACGAACTCATTATCAATTTCCTGAATTCGACGCTTCATGACGGGACGTAGAAGAAAGGCGGTAAAATAATTGCCATGGATAATTCCATTTTTTTTTAACCTCAAGATTTTGTCTTCTATGGCCAATTCGTCGCTTAAGGATTATTATAAACCCTTTGTACAACCAACGTTTCTTTTAGTTTTCGATATTCTCACCTTATTTTAATTCGTTTTTCCCATCTTATAACTTCAAAAAGAAAGAGAAAAGTTTGGATGTAAGCAACGGATCGCCCGACAACGAGTAGTCTTTCGATGATACAATAATCTACGCTTTTGGAAAGAAACGATAACTCAATTGGAATAGAGCGCGCAGCCGAAACGATACTTTAAAAAGTCACCGTGGGTTGCAGAGGGTTAATGGCTTTCACTCATCGTTTCGACGTAAACGAAAAATCAGGCCGCGCGTACGTTGAAATTGAAAGGTGCCGAATTAAGCCGCGAGTAGGAAACACTCGTGGCGTATCTCGGACCATTTGGCGGGAGCGTGAAATTGGCGATGCCCAGGGACAGAAAGAGCCTCGTCGGGGAAGCCGAGGAAGGGAAAGAGAGGCCTGCGATAGGCGAGGAAAGGGATACGAGCGGCGTCGAATCGAGGGCGGAAACCGCAAAACCACGAACATCCCCCGTACGGCGTTCAACGGCCAATCATATCATTACCTTCTGCGGTCCCGTCATTCTGACACCTCGTTTCGATCCGTCATTTGTCATCGACGTTGCACTTTGTCGCACCGCGACCGCTTAAGAAACGTGCACTTAAAGCCCGCTGCATTCATTCCTGCTCGTAGCCGGCGGTTTTCCTGATCGTAGGAAGGCAAACCGCAATTGCTGTGCTTGGCGAATCGTTCTCAGGGCCCCTCGAGGAAATTCCAAACTTACCCCGCAAAATATCAAATTCTATCGGGAGTTCTTGACGCGCGGAAATATCGCGATCGTGGAGGATTTAATTTAGCATTCGAATTCCATCTTCTATTTTATCAACGTCTCGGGAGAGTTTTCGCCTTTTGCGTTAAACATCCATTTCGTTATGCCACTACGTTATATTCATTACATTCAGAATATTTATTTTCGGCTGGGTATACTAATATGTAAGAGGCAAAAAGTAGTGGTACACTTGTAAGGCATAAATAACCTTTATATATGGAGGACAGTGTATGCATATTTCGAATATGCATAAATATGTATAAAATATTTTTTCTGCTGCATACGTTTTGCAAACTGGTCTTTCGTGTTTCATAAATTCGTCATGAGCGAGTCCACGCTGGCTGAGCGATGATTAAAGAATAGGCGATGTAGTATTACTCGAGGGCCTTACGCTTTCATCGCTACTGGTGCTTACAAAATCCAACAGTGTGTAACGAGTACGTTTATTCTTACCCCTTGACTGTTATGTTGTACTTCACGTGCGCCATTAGATTCCAGCGAGTACAATGGAAGAATTGGATTATTATAGCGCATGCGCACTTCCTGCGAACGTTTGAACGATTGAACGATACAGATGTCTAAGGTGCAGCAACTTAACCTAGAAATGGGAGATCGAAGTTCAAAACTAAAAGAAGTTACACGATTCTACATATTCAAGTATAGATATTGCGAGACGTGCAACATTCACTTCTCCTTTTTGCTTCATATTTCCACAAGGTATCGCGGAGTGGCGTGACGTTAGCGTGTGCAAATCGTGCCTGGCGAAGGCAGAAAATAAGGGCCGGTGTAAAGGAGCGGTAGACTTACGATCAGAGAGTGAGAGAGAGAGAGAGAGAAAGAGAGCCAGGAACGTTAGGACGGCCTCTTTGGATGTGGGCACGAAGGACCTGGTGGCGGCGGAGGTGTGCAGGGGAGGACGAGGACTTTTTTTGCCAGCGGGTACCTCGGTTCGGTTCGGTTCGCACAGTCGTTGCTCGCGGCGGCTACGTCAATTTGTCGAAATTCGTTCCGAATCGTTTTATGCCCGCCACGCCGCGAGACGCGAACCGCTACCATGCGCACACAACGGCTCTACCTGCACTGCTACCATGTTCAAAGTCCCTTGTGGGATCGGTCGAACCGCTTTTTCGACGATCGACGAACGACTCCCTGTTCCCGCGGAAATCCACGGGCTATTTTGCTTCTAGGCAGTCTCCCCTGAACACACCCGAGGGGCAGCTCGCACAGTCGAGAAAAACCTCGGTGTAGCATCGGAGAAACGGTAATTATTAGACGAGACTAGTCTTTCTCTTCTTGTCCTTCAATTTGGGGAACACCAAGAGACGTGCTCGTTGTAAATCTCGAGTATGGATCCACAGTTGCACCGTAGCTGCACCAGCGCTGGTTAATCTTATCTTATCCGGTGATCCTCCTAATACCGTGGTAACCGTACTTTGCGCGTACACGCGCCCGCTCACACAGAATACCGTGAATATATTTCCCATTCTTCCGCCGGTACAAAACGGCTAAAGGAAGCATAGCATATAACTCCGCTCGTCGTACTATGCGGAGAGGATATAATCATCGTGAAAAAAGGGGAACTTGAAAACAATATGGCGCCCTGTCAGAATTACCAGCCGATGTATTTATTCGGCTGATGTATTTGATAATAGTACGACTTGAAATATCGCCCGGATTCGGTTTTGGAAGTATTTAGCACAGAGTGCCCGGCCTATTCTTTTGTTCGTTGCTTATATAGCGCTTCCGTTAATTGAATTTCACGTGCATTAACCGCGAGTGGACATTTTGAGCTGGTAAAATAAACGAATCGGCGATGAGATCCGGGTCGGTTGCCGATCGAGGCAAGGTCGGCGCAGAAAGAGCGGATGGGAACTCGTGTGGCAATTCCAGTGCCGTCGGATCGCAAATGGTTGAATGGTTTCACGAGGAAGACGAATCAGAAATATCCGTTGTTTTTCCCCTGAACGCTTCACGCCGAATTTCGCTTTTTCTGCCACTCGGCTGTCCAAGTTAATTGCGCCCTCCTAAGACTAACAGGCGGCCGACGGTGGTTTCCGAGAGATAAGACAAAAACATTGTCGTGGGTAGAGAAAGGGTCTCGATATCGACCCATCTTTCAGAACCGAATTACCGCCGGATTTCAAGATACTAATTTATCAGCACGAATTGGTATTCTCTTGGCTCGAGGGGCTTCGTGCGTGCCCTTACCGAGCAAGTTGGTCATCGAATATTCTTTTAGCGAATATCGTATAATATAATAATAACTTTCATTTTTGCCTACCGATTCCGATTTGCATACATTTTTTTGCTGGCCTTTAATCAACGGGACTGATTAACGATGCACGAAGGTTAATACATTATACCTGAGATACGCCCAGACATATTCCTCTCGCAAATACGTCTGCTATCCGGAGTTACGAATACGGCGCATAATTCATCGACCGTACCAAAAACCAGATGCTTTCGTTGCGAAATCTACAACTGGCAGATTATTAGGTTAATTAAAACGTTGCAAGCTGTATCTACTCTCGTGAAATACGGATGCATCTTTTATCTATGAATGTGATGGGCAGTTATGGATTGATCGTTAACACACTTGGGATGCTCAATTGGACTTTCTCTATATTTCAGACATCCCCTGTTCCCACTTCTCGCTCTGATCTTCGAAAAGTGCGAGCTGGCAACATGTACACCACGCGAACCAGGCGTAGCGGGTGGTGACGTCTGCTCGTCAGAAAGCTTCAACGAAGACATTGCCGTTTTTTCCAAACAGGTAAGATACCGTGCATAAAACACCTTGTATTTCTCGTTAACGATTTCAAACTCGAAAGCAATAAAACGGGCCACGATAACGCAACGAGGAGAAATCTCGGAAAAGAATCGCGGCGCGATTCTCATTATTTGGAATCGTTCCACGCTCGTCTTCGAAGCTCGAGTGAGAGATCCAAGGTGTCGACCTCGTACTGTCGGCACCGGAGATTCTGCGGAAAGAAGCGACCATAGAACAATACGGGGAAATGCACGATAGCTCGGGACAAAGCTGGATCGTCAAAGCTAATAGACGGACCGTAGTTAAATTTCCTATTCATTCATTCCCCGCTCGAGCCCTACGCGTTTCACTAAAAATTCCGAGGTTCCCTTGGCCGACCTGTCGCGCGGTTGTTTCGTGAAAGAATGCCTCGAGGTCTTGGGCCTCCTTTTCGAGCGATTTCCGACCGCTCTAAATGAGTCACGACTCTTGGCGCGTTCTTCGGCTATTTCGCGACGAAATAGGAAATTCACGGACGGTATATGTTGGGGGACCCAAGAGGAGTCAGCCTCGGTGGGACTTATTTTTAGGATTGCACGTGAAGAGACGAGCGGTGAGACACGATTCAGGGCCGTACGCTGGGGACGGCGCGCAGCGAGGCAGAAGACTCATTCGCGTCCGGGTGTTTTTTCCCTTCTCCTTTCTATTTTTTTTTACTCTAGTAACTCACCCGGGGCGAGTCCCCCAAGGACATGCGTAGGTAACCCGAGAACCTACGGGGCCGCATGCCGCGAAACGATTTTGGCCTTTTAAAACATACCATTTCGCCGTCTACATTCTTGGCCACGCACGTAGGTCGCCCTGGAGCACGTTCAGGTATATATCCGTGACCGTATTTCCGTATACATCAAGAGAATACAATCGATTCGTGGCGGAGATAACTCGGCCCTCGGGCAGGTCAAAGCGGATTTCTTTGTCATTTCAGGCGGTAATGTTTAAGAGTATCCGATAATTATCTGTCGATGGCTCGAAGATGCGCCATCGTCGATCCCGGTTATCCCCCTTCGACCGTAATTCGTTATAGATGAGCATCTCCCCATTTCTCGGGGCCTGCGGTATTTTTAACGAAGAATATACTTTCGAGGTTTCTGCATGGAAACGAAGCTCGGACGATAAAAAGTCGAGTCGACAGAATGTACGATAAAAATGTTGCCTTGGTCGCTCGCGTACTGTTAGCCGATGCAAACGAATGCAGCACATTTAGCTTGAGGGATATCGGCAGCTATGTTGCACCGGTAGATAGGGACGGTGTTCACGGTTATCTACGCATAAAATGCATCTTTATCTCCTCGTGGAGTAAAGGGGTTTTTTCGTATTATGGTTATTTTTCCACTTCGCCTCGGCAGTTGGGCGTTTATAAAAGATCCAAGGGTAATTCAATTAATGCCGCTCATTGACGTAATAAAACTAATCCTCGCGGCACAATACCGGCTGTTAACGGGGAGCCAGTGGCCGTAAATCATTCCTTTTTTTTTCCTTTTTGCCGGCAACGAGAGATATTTTGAAGATCACGTACCGCTGTACGTTGCGTCACGTGAGGAGAAAGAGCGGATGGTACGGACACGATCTCGGGGGCATCGTTTCGGGGGCTCAGGCACGATTGTGTGGGAGCTTTTGTACATAAAAAATTTGTCGTGTCTCCGAAGTCTAAATATAGGGCGTCAGTAATACGGTAGCAACGGCTTTGGGCAACGCTATGCCAAGATAACGATAAGAGTTAAGCTCCGGCGCGAGGTGGGATAAGGTAGCCGCCGGTGTCTTACGCACCGCTATTGCCGTACCGTCGATTCTACACGAGAAGAAGAAAAAAAAAAAAGGAGCGTACGCTGTAAGGAAGCCCTCCTCACCTTTCCCTCCCTCGCGTCGGGCAAAACTACCGTGGTAATTTCGAAACGAGATCGTAGAATCGGCTGGAAATCACCGGTTTAACGAACCGGCCGGTCCGGGCTGCCGGCCAATGTTAATTGCTTAAAGCGCAATAGCAATTATAAAATAAAGTGGGAATTTTTCCGTGTTCATTATTACCCGTTCTTGGTAATCGTTAACGTTAAACGCTCTGTTCGTTTGGCTTTTCTATTATTTATCCGCAGGCATGCCGACATTATACGGGGACCGCTTTGCAGCTAGCGCGCTTACGGAATAGTCCGTTAGCGATTGCGAAATTGACATGACATTTGCATCTTAATAAGGCACATAGGATTACAAGGTGGATTTCAAAACGTACCGAGCGCCGAGCGTAGGAGAAAAATAGCCGGAGCCCTGACGTTTATCCAGACGCGAGTTCCTTTAACCGCGGCGTAAATCCCGGTGCCTTTTACTCGATCATTTTCCGTTCTTCCTTACACCGATCTGCTGAAACGTACTATCGCAATACGCGTTGCACGAGTAAGTTTATGCATTACCACGGTACAAACTGGCGTGTTATTCGTATTATTCTCACAATTAGTTTCACCACCGATCGATACTTTGGCGATATTGAAACCGAGAAAAAACCCGTTGCGGCTGTTTTGTTTATATTTTTAGCTATTCATGTACATTATATGAGGTAAGTAGCTTTGAGGGAGGCTGGTATTTGATATGGAAAGAAGTAGCTGGTTCAAGACATTGTTTGCGTCTCTAAATGGCTGATTTTTTGGTCGTCAAAATAAAAGTCAAGGTAAAAGTATAACAGGAAATTTTCTCAGATTGCACAAATCGTTATTTGTTTATAATCGTGCCATCGTGGGAGGTCGAGACTTATGGATCATAGCCACTACCGGCAATTCCGCGACTCGCCCACGCATCTTTTATTTCTCATCGATCTGTCGACACCGGCGTGAGCCCAGGGGATAGGCGCGCACCGCCGTCACAAAAGATAAGCAGGTGACAATCCTCTTGCGGCGGTTTTTGAGCCGTGTCGTTGGAGCCCTTGTACCCCGCGCCGTTGCCCTCCCCCCTCTGCCCCTCTCGATACTTCCACGGAGATAGGGCCATGCGACAAAAGGGCCGCACGCTGCGCACGGATTATTCCGCATTTCATTTTGTTGCGTGCCGCGCGCCAACGCATGCGCCATGGCCGCTTAGGAGCTGCGCGCATGCGCAGTCTCAGTCGAGGCACGACCGCCGCCGAGTCGTGAGAAGCACCGAAGCGTGGTGAGCCCTCAGAGGGGCGGAAGGGAGCGAGAAAAGGAAGAAGAGAGAGAAAGGGAAGGAGAGGAGCGAGGGCAGAAGGGCTACCCCGGGGAAGCGCTGCTCATTTTCTGCCATTGTAAATTGATCTATTCAATGGGTCCACCATTATCCCCCCGTGCGGTCCGCGTACCGTGTGCCCTATGGGGCCCCGATATTCCGGTCTCTTCCCTCTTCTTTCCTCTGCCCCTTTTTGCGCGCTGCCTTCGAGTTAGGCTCGAGCCGCCTGCGACGTAGCAGCGAGCATCCCGCTGCGCCACGTTGCGCGCATTGTTGTGCCATTTTTTACTCGACGGAACGGGGCCGGCTTTCCCCCGGCTCACCGGCCTGCGAAAATTTCGGTCGGGTCCACGACTCGGCCCGAAAAGCGCATCGGCGCTTTGCCCGACCGAAATTAATCCTTGGGATTCGCGGGAATTGGAAGGCCGCTTGAGAGAGTGCCAGACTGAAATTTTATCGCGAATAATGGCCCGCTAATGATCTATCTCGGCCAGAGGAACCGGGGGGATATAGACGTTGGCGTAAGGTCAGCCTCGGATAATTGTGGCACCTTTGAGAGCGGCTGATACTGCCAAAACCGCTGAAATGACGAACGGAGGGCAAGGCGTGGGCGCGTAGGTACTCGTCACGTTGTCACGTGTTCCACGTTAAGGCCACGAAAAGAGATGAGGATAACGGGGAGAAAGAAAGAGAGGAGAAGGAGGAGCCCGTTGGGATTTATTGGTGCAATTAGAATGCACCTCCGGGAGCATTAAACCCTCGTAAAACGTTGGCCCCCGCACTGACGGCCTGACTAATGTGATCGCGAGACAAACGCTCCCTCGGTAAACGTGTGCGCAACACGTACCTGCTTTTCCATATCCAAGGTGTGCGTGTATCTATCGGAGGTATGCGACTTTTTCATGGTGCGAGGAACGTGGAAATGCGGAGCTATAAACCTGCGTGTAATCGTCCCAATGTAATTAGGCAACTGATGCATCGTTTAAGTATCGCGTGAACGCCAATGACCTGTAACGAGCGTTGTGAGTTACGACGGTCTACGCTTACGATAATTTTTTACATTCATCCCTCGGCCAATCTCGATCGTTACAAATCTTTCATTTAGAATAACTGCAGATACTCGAGCATGGCCGTGACTTTTTCGAAATTCCGGATGATCCGCGGAGACTTGAAACGCTCTTTCGCGTTTGCTTCTTTCTTTTCTTTGTTACAAGAATATTTTAATCGGAATAATGTTCGTTATCTCATTATACGAAAGATTTGCTTCGCTGTTTTATTTAGTCAAACGGCAATACACTCGAATTGATGTCAAAAACGTCCTTACTGTGTTAGAATTTACTTGCATCGTAAATACCTCGCGCGTCATTCTATTTACTTAAATCGTCACATTTGGCGCAACTCTCTTATAATCCTTATCGCCTGTACTGGAGGCGGGGCATAATTAAAACGGATTATGCCACATTTTAGTTCTCGCTTAATGGATCACGTTCGTTTCCTCCTAAGGTATGAAGCAACTGTACGTCCGGAGGCAACGAGCCGTTACGAGAACCGGTGCGAGGCCAGACGAACGAATTTTACCGGCGATTCCAAGTCAATTAACGAAACGAAACCCGCGTACAAAACACCATCAGATCGATGGGCGCAATGCTACCATCGGACCGGTTTCACGGTTCATGACATCATTCCCTCGTCATCGACGAATTACAGCTGGTCCATCCACCGACTTGTCCTACCAAATCTTCCTGCCTCATCTCCTCCTTCCGCCCACGTTCCTCGAGCAAATGTCGATTATCTCTAGATTCCCAAGTAGACGCTTGATCCATCATTACGGCCCCTGGATTTACCACTGGCCATTTCGCTACAGTTCCATCATTATCACTCACCAACCTAGGTATCTCCTTCTTTGGACATAGGACCTCGACAATGCATTCCCCGCGGATGAACCTCGCGCCTCCATCTCACGCTTGCCGCCTGGAAGTGTCGCTCCGAGCGGCCCCCCGAACCGTTCATCAACTCTCACGCTTAAAGTCGATTTACATCGTTAACGTGCGGCCATCCAATCCACTTGCATCCTCGTACGTGCCCGCGCATCGCGTCCTCGGTGATTCGTGCCTGTCGTCGCGCTGGCATTTAACCGCGAGAAAGTTCGCGAGTACACCCAGGCTACCTCCGTTGGAACGAGACGTGAAATTAAGATGGTAAAGAGAGTCCTAAACGAGTTTTATTTACGTACGCCGATCCGCGTGAAAGATCGCCGGCGAGCCGAACGGTAGTCGCCGAGGTTCGATCTCGTTACGAAACGACAATCACGGTTATGTTGCCTCGAAACTTTCCACGCTGATCGAATCACTCGGTTAATTACTCCCGTACCCACGGGTGCCGTCTGTGTCCAACGGTGCTGCTGCCTTAAACGTTGACGAAAAAGAAGAAGAAGAGGAAAAAAAAAAAGAAATGACGAAGTCTTCTGGTGCGAAACGTCGAGGATTTTACGCTCCTGGCAGGGGTTAAAACCGTGCGATTTCGGCCCAGCAGGAAACGAGGAACTTTCGTTTTATTGCCAGGCCGACCGTACTTGCCGGATTAACTCCTCGATTCGCGCGATTTCCTCGCGACTCGTACAATGCTTAAGGCTGTGCCCTGGCCCACGCACTTTTGGGTACTTTTATAACGACAATTACTTTATACCAGGACGCCCATGGGGCACCGGCCGAGTCAAGGTCCCCGAGGAAAGTCAACGAGCGTTTGTCCGTAGTGCCCGGATTTTAAAGCACCCGAGTGTCCATACCTGACGCCCGATGGATGACGTTGTCGGCTTTGACAGGCACTAGTATTGTTTTACTACGGCTACGGTACCGTTCTTCTGCGGGCTTTTCGACTCGAAATCGAGGGAGAAAGTCGGGGTTTTCTGCGCCTCGAGAATTTCCATGGGAGGACCGACGGTCGACGACGAAGCGCTCGTGCTGTAAAGTTTACGCGGGATGCAATTCGTTTTACGGCACGAAGACACGGGGGACAATCATTGGCCTCTAAAGCGCTCGGTGCTTGACCCTGCCAGTATTTCCAACTCACGATGCTCGACGTATTTTAGTGTTATTTATGTAGGGGCAAGATAAAGCGTGGTACGAGCGAGAACAAAACTGTGATCGTCGTGAAAAAATTAGTCGTGCCTGCGGAATGATCTTCTCTCCTTTCGAGGTTTGGGTTTCGAGAAGACACCTGTCTATAGTACAGGTATCGGCACATGTGCGGCACAATGATGAATAAAATTCAGGCATTTTTATAATATTTTTTTTCTCGAATAATTATAATATTCCTAAAGTAGTTGGCCTTTGCGTCAAACGCGGTATGTCAGCAAGGGCTTAGGACTATTACGGCTTTGATTATACATAAAAATCCATTACCCGTGGTTCAGTGATCTTGGGTATGAGCGGGAAACTAAATAATTAGAGAATAAATCACTACATTGGCAACAGTTACAAGCGCGAACAGGTGTAATAGTACCGCAGCAATGCCCATTAATCATAATTCGCGACGCACACTGGTGCAGACGTATTTCGTAAATGACCAAACTCGTCTTCCTCGAATACGAAGTATTACAGCGGAAAGCCAATTACCAGATGATTTTTATATAATCCTCCACAAATCATTCCGCACACGTAGGACGGACTTGTTGCGGGAGTCCTGGGGTATCCCAAACACTGTAAACCCCGCACCGTGAATAAAGAATAGGATCGCGTATTTACGTTATGCGAGTCAAAATAAGAGGACTACTCGAGCAGCCTCTGTATATTATTCGTTTAGCCGGTCCACGTAGCGTACCTCGAAGTAAATAGAGCTCTCTCAGGGGGGGTCGGGGGTTCTAGGAGCGGCGAAAGGGGCGGCGGTAATAGCAGAAGCAGCAGCCTCCAAGCAGCTGTTTCGTATATCTCTCGGCAGGATCGGCGCACACCACGAAAATGTTAACGCGACTGTGCTGCACGTACGTGCCCACCGTACGCGCATAAGCGGGGCTCCCTAAACAGACATCCCGCTTGCCGGAACGAGAGCATTCTCTAAATATTATCGAACAATATTTTTGCCGTCTCCAGGCTGAGTTATTCGCGCCCGACACAGTCAACGAATCTCCGCGTCATCGGCCGTATCTGCCCACATTTATTTTCGCACCGTGCAACCTTTCGACGATTTGTACGGCCTACGTTATGTAACGTGTAGCAACATTTTTTTTTTTTTTTTTGGGACATATAGGTTGATGTGGTCGCAGACTGGTGATCGCAGTACTTCCGTTGTAGTCCCCGCAAATCGCGTAAAATTCAGGGGGGAATACTCTATTCTTCCGTTTGACGTTCATCATCGACGTTCATGCGCTATATTGCGATGTAACTCTTAGATTCTTGGGGTGTAAAGATGTACGAGAGTTCGGAGCTTGCGGATATTATTACGCTGTAGATCGTTGCTTTGGTACTCACCATTTGGCTGTGTTATTATTACGTGTCGGTTAAGAACTTCGAGTCGGCGTTAAGGACAAATCGGCGAAAAACTGGTCGTATTCCCTGAGATTCGTGTTTCGGTTAGGAATCTTATCTAGGCTACATTGGCATATGTTCTAATTCTTATCGACAGTCTTGCCTGCCTCTGCGTTAACACCGTGCGTACGCCACATAAATATCAGCGATCTGTACACTTGCCGAATATTTGCTGATAGATGGCGCAAGATTATTGCTACCAGTTGCGCGTATTTATGCGCCTTGGCTCGATTCACCGGTGCGCTCGAAATTCGCCTCTGCCCAACGTGCTACGATTTCAGTGTCTGCGGTCTTAGAGAAATAAAGTGCCGGGCGTAAACGTCCGCATGGGCGTTCGGTATCGCGCGAGATCGAGCGCGGTCAGTGTTGTCCCTCTGGAACCTTTTTCTCGCTTTTAAACCTGTTTGCCATCGGCTTTAATTTACTCAACGCGCTGCCGATCGATTTACGACGAAATTATTTCACAGCTATCGGCGTTATTTCCGCGCCCGATACTTTGTTGGCAGGCAGGCAGGCCTCGCGCATGCGCATTCGCATCCGTCAAAATGTCCCTTTCCTCGCATTGGCGACTCGCGCCGCTCGAGAACGAATCCGAGAGGACGCGGTGAAAATACGGGAAAAGAAATGGACGAGGAAGAAACTGCTTATAATTTGTAATCGAGGAATCTACCTGAACGGCGCTAGGTCGCTGTTCGGGGATCATCGAAAAAGCACGGTGACAGGACTTGGCAAGAACTAGTCCCGCCTCCCCCAAGAGTTGACAGTATTTTTGTCCGACTTACGAGACACCTTCATTATCTATACACTCGATGCGCGAGCAACCTCCATTCAGAATTTGGACTCATGAATACGCCGACGACTTCCTTCTTTACAAGGAGCGTCTCTTGCCTGTTTTTAGGCACGAAATGCGATAACGCGTTTTTCAAATACCCAAAGGTATCTAAAAATGTCTCGGTCGTTATATGGGTACACTTGTCGAGGATCGGAGTCATCGCCATTTTGTTCGATTGTTATTTGTATTGTTTGTTTTTCTGTTCAAACATTTGTAAGTAACATATTTATAGAATTTTGTTTATGTAACATTATTTTATGGATAATATAAAATCATGGGAGAATAATTATGCTTAATATATATATAAATTTGAGATTAATTATGGGTTTCAAATCAGTACATTTACAGCGTCACGTATAAAAATGTTAAACTCGTAAATAAGGCTTCAATGTGAATTCTTCACATTTGGACGATTATCCATTGCTTTACACATTCAGAATATAGTATACTTATCGACCTTACCGCCGTAAAAATTCTTCTTTTTCGGAACACGTTACAAATGGCGATTGACATATATTGATCCTGACAGCCTACAAAGCGGTCGCGAAAGAATTTTAACGATAACTATCCACACCGCGATGTCTAATCGGATGGTTTGGTTCAGCTGTTGAGAAAGTATAACCTCCTCTGTCCAAGTGAGTTTCCATAGATCAACCAGCACTTTCATCGAGATTTGCCCTCCGCCTCTTTTTTCTCCTTCATCCTTCGCAGTAAGAACTCCTGTGTCCAATTAAGGGCGAGCAATCGCGAGGAGCCGGCATCGCCCTCTGCGCGTTTTGTTTCCATTCCGATCGGCACTAGGCGACGCCATGAAAACTCTCGAGGATCCCCGTTGCGTTTCTCTATCTACCTCCCTCGATTCTCCGGCCGTGCTCCGTTGCGTTTCCGTTTCTGTACTTACGAATTGAACGGTGGGGGTCCAATTAAGAGGAAGCACGCGAAGGAAATCGCTTAGAGAAGGACCGTAGGAAAACGGCGGCCTGGAAGGGGGTTGAATGGTATATACTCAGGTATCCGCGATACGATCGTATAGTTTTAATACCGCAATTACCGCTGGATCTAATTATTAAAGCTGTAACCAATGTGTCTGTGTGTTACAGATCAGACAAGAGAAGCCCTACTACATAGCAGATCCGGAGGTGGACTCGCTGGTGAGTATTTCCTTATTTGCTCTCTGGCAGCCCGTGAGCCGAACAAACAATGAAACGCCTCCTTACCCTCGTTTTCCTCCCTACATAATTTTGCCTCGTGCCTGCCTCATTTACCTCTAATCGCTCAATTTCATCTGGCGATCGTTCGGCCGGATATACAAACGCGAATGGACGTTCGTTAAAAAGGCGAGGGTGGAAAAGTTTATTTCATTACCCCCGGACAGGAAACGTTTAATCGCCAGTAGCGTTTTAATATGCGCTCTTAGATAATCCTGAGTTACGCTGCACCGAAAATCAATCCTGCGTTTTCGATCGGCTATCGATGCTCCTGAATGATATTCTGATTTAACCCATTAACAGTTTATTCCGTGACGTCATGTACCAAACAGTTTATTCCGTGACATCATGTACCAAACAGTTTATCCCGTGACAGATGCGGATAGAACGTCGTGACAGTTCAACTTCATCCGAGAATGCAAGACAAAACCCGTCTTTTTTTTTAACATTATTTATTACATGCCAAAGTGTTTTTGAATATAAAAAAAAACTAGATATATTTTGGGCCAGAATTTGTAGTTTTGCCACACTGTGGAAGGATTTAGCCAATCCATATATACATATATGTATATGGACAATATACCGATAAGAGAGTTATCGATCCTAGTCGAAGATAGGGATGTTGGGCGCCCAGCGAGCAAAACAAGGCCGGCTTCCATTTTGGAGAAAAAATTGTGGAGGAGGTACTCTGGAATAGAGTAGTCTCCGTTTAAGAAAGAAGCAGGGGGAATGAGTTCGCCGTTATTGTTTCCCCGTCCATAGTCGGCGGACCTTTGGAAGACAGAGGAAGAAATATTTCAAACGACCCTCCGCGCGCTCCGATCGAGATAACGGGTAGTGGGCTTTTTAAATAACTCGGGTGTATTCCTTACCGGACGAGGACGTGCACGAGGGCCACCGATGGCGAGGGCAGCTTACAGCCGACCTGCCATCGTGAATTCCTCTGGACTCTCGTGCTTAAGTCCTTGCAGATAAAACTCCATACCTTCATTGGCACTTAACGGCGACCTTGAACAAAAACTCCTTCGTGGCTTGCGTACTCGTGCTTCTGGCCGAAACTTATGGGTTACTGCCGCTTTCCTTATTGAATTGTATTTTTGAGAAAAATTTGATTTCCGGGCAGAAGCATTTTTCATGTAGAAGGTATGCGGAGTGTTAATATACGTGTCTTTATGATCCAGTTTTGTAAAGTGATTTTTTAAAAGGAAACTTGACGAGTCTCAGTGTAGAGGCTGTTGTTCCTCACTAAAAGTCGCCTGCTTTAAACGTATTCCTTAATCGTAGTGGTATACCTTTCGCGATGTCGATTCTAATTTTTGGATCGCGTGCATGTATTCGTTTACTAAGCGTGTGTTGCATATTCTCATGTATTTTTCAAGAAAGTGTATCAATTATTTTTAGCATATTCTTCTTACATATGCTGCACCTTGGTTAACTCTTAAAATCTTCTTTCATTACAATATTTATTCCGTGCAAATATAAGTTCCTGGAAACGGGTTGTAGATAGACTTATACGTATATGTTGTACATTTCATGGTTTTATTGTTTCTCAAGATATTTCTTGAAGATAAGATATAATATTCTCGGGGAATTTCCAATTCAGCCTTCTTGCTTCCTCGATTTTTCGTCAGAATTATTTGGTCTTTTATTAGAAACTTTTCTGCTCATGAGTATCGATCCCTTAAAGCACCGCGCTACATTACTCTAATACAAGTACGTCATCCGCTTTTATCACGCATCGCCAGCGTGTTATTTCCAAAAATGGGATGTATTGGGCACGTTAATGCCGAACCGATGTACCGCCTGCTTTCGACTCTTTTTTTTTTCCACGGCGACGCGAGCGAGAAACGTGCGAAAAGGGAGAAAGAAAACGTGCGACGGAAATGCATTTCGTTGACGCTGCTCGCATCGTTGCCCGCAATTTTTCAAAATGTCACGCCCGTTACCTGGCCTGTCACTACGGCATCGAGCCAGGCACAAACATTCACGCAAGGTGCAGTTCGCATCTCGCGACGCGCTGTCCACTGTTGTCACAACTGTCGACTGGTCTCGATCCGCTTAAAATACAATGCAAAAATGCGAGAAATATCGTATAGGTCCTTGCAGAAACTTCTGGATGCACGTCACCGTATCGCGGAGACTGAATTATGCATCGGTCGCATCAAACAAGCGCAAAGGCTGTATTGCATCTAGAAAGAAAAAAGTCGCGTTTCATCTAAATTGTAAAGGAAATGACGTCGGACAATTCATCGCGTTCACGCACGCTCGTGAAAAGTCGCAGTAGAAGTATTGGTCCGTCTTTGGTACCAACCGTTACTCTTTAAAAATTATAAAAAAGGTGAAAAGATGTTCAAAGTTTTTGTCGCGTCTCACACTTTGACAATAGAGCTAAAAATTCTCTCGTTATTTCGCTTTTACCATCCGATATTCGACTAATATACGAGAATATATACGATATATTCTCAATCAAGACTCCCTCTAGCTATCGCTGAAAATGTCTCGCGATACGCTAAATTCCATCGTTATTTAACACTAAACCTACCGAAGCGGACAAAATGGCCGATCAGTCGTTTTTCAGGAAAATTGTTCTACTTCGTAGTTGGACACTTTTGAGATTTTCCATGATTCTACAGCAGAGTGTGTATTGTTGTATCGATTCATTTATATCTCCTTTGAATACTCTTTTTCTTGAATGATATACGTGGTATACATAAATACGTTCACATAATGGTTGGTAGGTTAGGTGTTAAAGTATCCCACAGTGACAGTATCCTGAATCTTCTTCTTCATCCTTCATCAATATCACGATCAATACACGTATCTATTTAAGATAATCCTCGCGCACCTTGAGACTCGCAGAACTATTTCAGCACTCCCTTCGTCGCGGTAGAAGCCCATCATCCTTTCGCAACGCGCACCGTCGCCAACTTCATGGGATCGGAGATTCCCCCTCTCGCGCCACCTCCGACATATCGTCGTTGAGCGGCATCGAACGTGCATCGGCGTGCATTTGCAAAAAGTCCCCCGCGGCAGGTGTTGCGGGCAGTAAATCGGTAGAGTTAAATGGACTCTCGGCTTGGAAAAATTTTCGGGTCGTGCGTTCACCCAAGGGCCGCGCGGATCCTTGTAGCATCGCCGCTGGCCGCGGTTGTCGGATGGCCAGGAGTTGCCGTGGCTTCATTACGTCCGTGGCAAATCGCAATCTACGAGCAATGAGCTTCTATCGTAAAGAAGAGGCACGTAACGTTCGCGGTTTTTGCTCCTCCCCCTTCCCTCGCCACACACCCCGTCTTCCTGTTTCGCTCGAACGCCAAGAGCCTCCTCCCCCCCCCCTCCGCCTCCTTTTTTTCGCCCCTCCCCCTGCCGCTCTTCTTTCGAGCCCGATCCTCGCTCGAGACCCCCCTGAGTTCTGCAAGACGTCGATCGGGAGGCGCTTTTTGCGGATAATTTCGCAGAACGGAAAAGTCACCGGGTGAGATTGGCTCGGACTTCCATGTCGGTGAGCCTTTAGAGAGCCCGCGTGATTCCTTAGCGAGCAGGAAAGGTTAGGGGCCAACGTTTTCTCCACAAATGTGGTCAGAGCCGTGGCAGAAGTTATACGCGCCTTCGTATACCCATCGAGGCGAGTAACCATGAAAGGGCGCCTAGTGTTGGAAAATCCAGCTGCGGTTCGCGCGTCCTCGAGGAGGAAGGATTTGGGAAGGGAACGCACCGTGCGAACGCCGATCGAGATTTCGATTCGTCCTTCTTCGAGTCTTCGAATGCGTGCTCTAGAAAATACATTGCCCCGTCGCGATTTCTTGGTCAGCTTTTCCCCGCCTCTGCGAGAACGACGTTCGAAATTTATTATACGATCTGTTTCGCATCTCGATACCTTTCGCGTCTCTTCCTCTGTTTTCTCCAGCGCCTATCGCTTCGATCGAACCAATCTCGCGAGGTAGACGGCCCTTTGGGACGCCGTAAATTGCGTCATCCTTGCTTTCGAAATCTCAGCGCGGTTATTTTTTCCCTCCTTCACGATGCCTGCGCAAACATTAACCCAGGGCCGACAGGCGTGAGTGCACTCTCGAGTGCACGAGCGACTCGCACACTGGCAGGATGACGAGCTCTGTCCAAGAGCCCAAAGTCAGTGCCTCGTGGGCGTAGGGAACGTGGTCCCCAAGTTCTTCGACGTCGTCGTCGTCCTCATGATCGTCGTGAAGGAAACGAGAAAGGGAAAAAATGGCAGAAGGCCGTTCGCGTTTGCTCCTGCTTTTGCCGTGGAAGAAGAGAGCAAAGTAAGCATGCGAGGGGACGAGATGGCGTACGGTACCGCGAGTGGAGAGGAGAGCTGTAAGAAGAAGCGGCGAGTGGAAGAGAGAAATTAACCCTCGCACACGCGCTTTAATAATACTCCCATTAGCATAAGCGAGAAATGAGCCAATGAGATGCTAATTGCCGGTCTTGCGTTTGGAGAATAATTATTACCGCGAGGGTACTCCACTGTCGGACGATGGGTCCGCGTCCCTGGTTGCTCTCGTGATACGGTGCGTAAGAGAGGGCCTCTGGTTTTTCCATGCGATACGTATACCGTAGCTCTGGCGATTCAGAACCCATTTCAAACAGTAGGTACTAGACCAAGGGACCTTAGCAGTGGGTGTCGAAAATGAATTGAAAACAAAAGAGATGCGAAAAGAAGTATCGTTGTGGCACATCGAATACCTAGAACCAATATCAGAACCCATGGACCTCTAATAACACTTCCTCTTCGCTTTGATAAAAACTGGACGTTCCTGTCCAGTCGAATATGCGGCATATTCGATTCTAAACTCTACAGTTACTTTCTTTCATCGTAACTCGATTTCTTCCACGTCGATAATTCGTCGACATTTATTCTGGTTAACTCCAAAAACGCTGCGAGCGGATTTATCGTCAAGGTCAACACACCGGATTTCGCCCCTCGAGGTCGATAATGCGATTAATCTGGCCACGCTCTCGACGCCTTCGGCTCTCCCGTGGTTCATTCCTACGTTTTCGAAGGAGAAACCTCGAGGAAGGTCAGGCTGGAAACGTTAGAGGCTTCTTTTTCACTGTCGAGTAAAGCTATACCCTATCGTTTTGTTTCGTATCTGGCCTATTTCCATGCGTAAACTTCATTCGATATCCCGACTTAAAGGCGGCCTCAGCGCGGCGAGCTTGTGCAGGGCCGAACCTAAATAAAAGCTTCCAAACGTATCTCCTTCGCGTCCCGCCAGGTATGGAAGCGCGGTAACGGTACCCTGGAAGCCAAGGATACCCGAAGCCCTGGCGCGCAAGGATCGGGGAGAGCGAGTCCTCCTCCCTCCTTCTCCTTCCCCCGCATACGTGCACGCGTGTCCTCTGGCGGGGGCCGCGCGCGCGATTAGGAAGAGCCGTTGCACGCATATTCCCAGGCCCCATTTCGCTACCGGGATATTATTCCTCGATTATTGCAATTTCGTTCGCCAGCTTCCCCGCCCTCCCCCCTCTTATCCCCTCGCCCTGCGCCGAGCCGCCGCCCGTGTATCGTCGGTCATCATTACGACTTTCTTGCAATTTCCACGTATCCCACATCCCTGCCGTGCCGCCGACAGGTTTCCGCTGATTGATTTCACCCGACGAGAGCGGTACGTCATTTGCGTCTGCACGATCCGTTCCAGTTGTATGGCAACAGCGGCGGAGATTAATCTGTACCGTGACGGTAGCAACGACAGGAAAGACAGCACCGCAATTACGCGATAGCATTTATACGATCGCAGCCGGCGTTTTAAGCGGGAAACGCGCCGGCTAATCGTCGTTTCCGCGTCGCAAGCCGGGATTAATTTGGGTACATAGAGGCTCGCTCGTAAAGCCGAAGTCTCTCGGGGAGTATCGCGACGGCGATGTAGGAGGAGGGGGAGGGAGGGGGGGGGAGAGGGGTCTTGCACGGATCTAAGAACAATATTTATTCTTATCTTCGGCGCGGAGCATTCGATAAATAGGCTCGTGTCAGGGACAAAAGAGATATTTATCTGGCCGCGTTGCCGGTTTAGGTGCGTTCGGCAAGAAGCTTTTACGCCCACGCCCAGGGCCGTCTCACGTCGGTGGTGATATTATGTTCCTAAGGCCCTTGGACTTCGTCCTTTTGCACGGGCGGCTTGCGAATTAGAAATAAAGGGCCTCGGCTCTCGGAGGAGTGGGGGGGGGGGGGGCTCTCGAGTGCCCCGCGGAGACTCCTCGAACTCGAAAGGGGAAAGCGGCTGAGGGGGGGGGGAGGTGCGAGAGGGGGGGGGCTCCATGGCGAATGTGTAAATTAAAATGTAACAGAGGGACAGCCCA
>JBCFXI010001284.1:0-63202 GCA_038496175.1 Ampulex compressa | reverse complement strand
CCCCTATATATATATATATATAGGGGCTTTGGGCACAGCCAGCACTACTATTCGAGTTTTCATTACGGTTAGACGCGACAGTAACGTTCGCGACAGTCTCGATCTCCCTGCGCTTAAGTTTTAACCAGTAAGATTCGATCATTTGTGTAAATATTCTTAACCGAGTTTTTCTTCATCCAGACACAGAATCCTATGATATCTTTAAGTTTTCTGAGGCCCATTCACTTGCATATCGAAACGTTTTGGATATCGGAAGGACTTGGAATTTTCAGACAATCCCGGGCAATCTGAGGCGCATTCACTTGCGTATCGAAAGCCCTGGAGAATCTGAACTCCTGAGTAAACAATTTAAACGTACAATACGCGGCGGACGGAACTCTAATGCTAAGAACTTTTTATAATAAACTAGAGAAAGCAATAACAGCCTTTATCGCGGAAGAAGATTTCGTTGCTATCCTTCTTCAACCTGCAAAATTGCGCCCAACGTGATAATTAATCTGCCTCATCCCAGGGGAGTGTCGCGTAGACACGCTTGATCCGAAACCGTAATTATCTTTAACTTAAAAATTTCGGTAAATAAATCGGGAAGACGCGAAACCGCGACATAAATTCGACAGTCGCGGATAGTCCGTTGACACCTGACTAACCCTAACCTCTTAAAGGGTGACACGCAGTAATAACGAAATATAAAAATTACGTTCAGAGATTTCATTTATAAGTATACTAAGTTTTTTTTTAGATTTTGGCGAGATAAGAGCTGGAGAAAGCACAGTTGTTGATGGCTGCAAATAAAGGCTGGAACGAAAGAAAGGAAAAATAATAACACGTATTTTGTCTTAAGTTTATCTGTAGACTTGGCAGTAACAATTGATTAATGCTGCCTTAGGAACATACACATGTTCGCTGATGTTTGGAAGTTATACATGTAGGAATATCAGAGGTGCTGGAGTACTTGCGAGTACGCTACATAACAGTTTTGAATGTTTTGAGGAAACACATTTCTTGGACTAGGACATCTAAAAATTTGATACAAAAACATTGATTATTATCGTCATAATGGTGACCAGCGTGGGAGATTCCTAAAAATGTGTGGAAATTGGTTGAACTTGTAATTCTTTTTTTATTTACATTTTAAGATGCAAAATCATATAAATTCTTTAAATAATAACATAATAGCTTCAGTTACATGTATGGATTTTAATCAATATATATTGCTATATATATACTCCTAACCAGCTTGCTCGCTATCAGTTAAAGAAATTTTTATTTTAATTTTCCATCTGGTCCCGTGGAGTTGGAATTTCAGTCAACCACATCAACATTTTCTTGTCAAATAATAATAATTTTAGCTACTGCTGTATGGTTTGCATAATTAAACGGGTTTCAAATTATTAATTAAATGAAATTAATATTAGAAAAAGTGTAAAGTTTATGGTGATGAATTAAACCGTATTAAGAAAATTGGAATATAGAAAACTCGGGCACTAGTGTAATTGGATCGAGACTCGAATCCGGGACGTTTCGTTTGCCGGACGACTACCTGCTGCTTTATCATTGAGTTAGCTACGTCCTTGGGTAAAATTCTTTTTCACTTGCTTTTAAAGCACAATTCACATTTTGTCGCGTCAACGAAGACCAGTGTGCATGTATATCCATAGAACACGTGTTCCGATTCAGTTACTTTAGAGTTCTTAATACGGTTTAATTCATCACCTGCAGCTTTACAATTTTTCCAATACTAATTTTATTTAATTCATAATTTAGTAACTATTTAATTATTTGAGCCACAAACCAGTGGGAAAATGATTATTATGTTACACAAAAATGTCGATGTGGTCGACTGAAGTTCTGGCTCCACGAGATCAGATGGACAATTAAAATAAAAGTAATTTTAAAGAAAAATCAGCAAATCTGAGTAAAAAAAATAATAATTTTTTAACATTAACAAAATAACATTTATTCAATATAGGAACTAATTATAGAATAAAAAGTTACGTATATGCATTAACACTTTAATGGCCGTACGTCTACACAGTCAAACGTCGCCAATTTTTGGAACCGGCAATATTTTGAAAGAATTAATTTATAAAAACTTCATTGAAATTCATGAAATAATTCAACATATGCGAACATATACATGAAATAAAAGCAACAAGAATTTAAAAACAAATTTAATATTTTTCCTTTGTGCGATAGTTAATAAAGCAATCATGTACATGTAGCGGTACTTGACAAGTCTTAACTTATCTGAACATGGTTAAATAAAAAACTAACGACACTAGTGCTTGTACGGTAGCTTTGCGTACGACACCAACGTAGAGCCACCGACATTTGCTCTGTAATTTACATGGTACACCGCTGTAGTGTAAAATATGAAATTAAAAATATATCGTAAAACAATAATTACCTAAAATCAAAGACGTGGCGATGAAATACGAAGCCAATAGCAACATCCACACTTGTTTACATTCATAAATTATCACACAGAGAGTGTGGTACTGGCCAGTAACCTTCACACAAATGTTGTGTAAGCGGACAATAACAATTGTTCTCGCTATCACACATATGTTGTGTGAGCGACCATTAAACTGTTAATAGTAAATATTGTACGCCATTATGACCTAAAATTTGTAACAAATGATAAACTATGCATGACTAATAGATAAATATTTTTGGATCATTGACCCTATCACAAACTGGCGTCGTTGCTGATCTTTTATTACAATTCCATTGTCATCGAATTTATATTTGTAATAAAAAACAATTTTTGGGTCAAACGTGTCTATGCGGCACTCCCCCGGGACGAGGTTAAAGGATGAAGTTGTTCGATAAAAGGTTTTTTTTTTAAATTCATTTTTTGGCACCGACTGCTAAGGTCATTTGGCCTAGGATCTACTGTTTAAGGTGGGTTCCGAACTACCAGAGCTTCGATATACATATCACATAGAAAAACCAAAGGTGATGGGCGGGATTCGAACCCGGGTGTGCCACGAGGCAGTCTGAGCCTCTATCCACTACACCACCGTAGCTCCTAATAAAAGGTTTGGACACAAGTATCGGAAGCGGAGAAGGAATGATAGAATTTACGAAGCACTATTTTGCAACAAAAGCCCTTATCGCAGTTACCAATTTTTTATAAAATGATTTAACACTAAGTTAAGGATATTTTTGTATACCTATCTTTATGGACGCCCGACAAATTGGCAGGTAAAGAAAACCGTGTATTTTCTTTAAAAAAAACGATTAATTTAATTTAAAAATAATTACTATCTTAACAGACTCAATATAAATGAATTTAATCTGTTAGGATTACATAACTTATCAGAAACTTCTGCTTATACACTGTACTTATTTTGCGTAGTTTTTTGCAGATATATTCTGTTGTCCGTAAACATTTTCCGCAAACGTTCTTCTTACATTTAATACAAATACTCTTACTTCAATTTTTGTTATAATAGCCGATTTGATACGTTATAATAGCTGATTTGAAAGGAGAAATTGGAACATGAAATCTTTTCGCGATATGCTCGCACCGGTGTATTTCTTGTACAGCATCCAGGAATTTATGAGTACTAAATCTAAAATATTATAAAAATTCTGAAGAAGCCACCGGAAAACCCTGTCTTTACATTTATGCCAAACTTGGCCTTATAAAATCTGATTATTTCCGGGACACTTTTGCGATTATACAATGTCACAAATGTATACTTTATACTTAGTAATAACACTTTTATTTTTAGTTATTCTGGTAAATAATGAGAATGCAGTCTGATTTATAATGCAGTGAACAAAATAAGGTCTTCTTATCTCTGCATACTTTTGCTGGTTTGGGTAACTCTTTCTTGTACGTCTGGATGATCCCAACTAAAGTTATCTTTCTGATAATCATTTTTTTGCAAATGATATACTGGTAAAAACGTTATCCGTAGTTATATTTCTTCCTCGGTGTAAATACGGTTCGGTCAATTTCAAGACTACAAATTGCCCTAAAAGTGTGGAAGATCAGCTTTCGTCTGTACTCAGAAACCTAAAAACCATTTATCAGACATTTTCTTTTGACACTGACTGTCAACCATAATTTTGTGCTAAATTTTTGAGGCTTGTTAGACATATCAGGTGTACCGATATGAAGTGAGCGTTTTTTTGTGAAAACGAAACACCAATTTTGAATGGGAAAGTAAAAAAATTTTATTCAAAGTATCGACCATTGCTTTCTACACATTTTGACCACCTTTCTGGCAATTTGTGGATACCACGCCAATAGAAATGTGAAACACCAATTTTGAATGGGAAAGTAAAAAAATTTTATTCAAAGTATCGACCATTGCTTTCTACACATTTTGACCACCTTTCTGGCAATTTGTGGATACCACGCCAATAGAAATGTTCCTCTTTTGAAGGAAACCAATCGGACACCCAATTTTCGACTTCTTCGTAGGAATCAAAGTGCTGCTCAGCCAATGCGTGTCCCATCGATGAAAACAAATGGTAGTCGGAAAGGGTCAAGTTTGGCGAATACGGCGGGTGGGGTAGCAACTCGCAGCCAAGTGCCTTCTGGTCCATTCTGGTCGTTTTTCGATCAATGCATGGTTCAAATTGATCATTTGTCGTCTGTAGCGATTAGTATTAACGGTTCCACCAGATTTTAGAAGCTCATGATACACCACACCTTTCTGATCCCACCAAATACAGAGCATTGCCTTCTTGCCGAATCGATCTGGTTTTGCAGTCGATGTTGATGGTTGTCTCGGATTAACTCATGATTTTTTCCGTTTAGGATTCTTAAAATAAATCCATTTTTCATCGCCAGTAACAATTCGATGCAAAACTGATTTTCTTTAGTGTCTTTGAAGCAAAATTTCACAAGTGCTTTTTCGGTTTTTCATCTGCCTTTCATTCGATTCATGTGGCACTCATTTTCCACACTTTTGGATCTTTCCCATAGCTTTTAAACGGTCAGAAATCGTTTGTTGTGCAACATTTGACATTGCTGCCATTTGCTTTTGACTCAAAGTATCATCTTCATCCAATATTGCTTGCAATTCGGCGTCTCCAAACTTTTTTGGTGGTCTTCCACGTTTTTCATTTCTCACATCAAAATCATTATCTCTGAACCGTTAAAACCATCTTTTGCATGTTGCTTCTGATAGAGCATGATCACCACATGCTTCGATAAGCATTCGATGCGACTCTGCAGCACTTTCCTTTAAATGACAACAAAAAATTAATGTTTTCCGCAGATCATCACTTTCTGGTAAAAAATTCGACATTTTTAGCACGAATTTTAGATGAAAAAATATGATGTTGTTTGATCAGTGACTTGATGCATATTAAATATGTTTGATAGATGTCATACCAACAACAACAACAAAAAATTAAGGCTCGTTCAGAACAAATGTTCCCTATCGACACATTTGTATCTTAACGCTCATTTTATACCGCTACACCTGATATAGTGCAGCATGTTATTTATTGACGATGAATACACTACGTGCTCAGCAAAAATAATTTAAGCTCGTAAATATCATAAATATCGCAATAATGTCAAAGCCGATTAATATTGTCTAACTGGAGGTTGTCTTAAATTACTTTATGATATTAAAAGCTCGTAAATAATTCAAATTAATTTTACATGAAAAGAATTAATGTTGAGATATATATTAATTAGACACTTTTTACTCCTCTCGTAAAGCCCTATCTCAACTCCCTCGCAAAGAGCTTTCGTCGCAAACAGTTGTTCTTCAATTGAAATATTCTTACATGGTTTGTGGTACGTTTGATTGTTATGTATAAATTTATTTCACGTTTCGGATATTAGGGAAAACTTATCCGTACGACAATTGGTACTTACAATTGTGGGAACGGGAAAATAGTGCGGCGTGAAAGTATATAAATATTCCGTAGGTTTTAAGAGCGTGGACCCACTGAAGAGTGTTTAGGCTATAAGGCGACGACACAAGAGCGATATAGACAGGGCACGATTTAGTTTTAAGTGACGCGTGGTTTGAAAGAATGCACGTAGCCCAGAGCGTGAGAATGTCTATGAACGAGAGGGGGTGCGTGCAGGGATGCTAAGGAGAAAGGGAATAATTTAGAAGAGGGAGAATCTTAGGATGAAATATAGAGAGTAGTCGGAAGAGAACAGTGGAAGAGCATAGTCGAGAATAAACAGTTACAGAGGTAAAGAGTAAAGAGCTACAGAGTTAAAGAGCAAAGAGTTATAAAGTAAAGAATTAGCGTATAGAGAATCGTATGTATAGTGTAAATTGTATCTTAGTAATAATAATAAACTATTCATTTGTACCGACACAAGTCTCTGGCGAGAAATACTTGAACCTAACCATCCATAATAAAATCTTTAAATCAATCCCCCAAACAATTGAGAGGCAAGCACACATGACAAATCCTTTGCTCCTGCAAAGCGCGGCGCGTTCACATTGAATTCCATGCCATCGAAGGATATCTCCGTTGAATTATGATTTTTATTTAGTATATACGTTCTAACTATTTTTACATTTATCGCCAGAAAAGTAATTTCATGAAAAAGAAACGATTTATTACAATTAACTATGAAACTAATTTGCCCGCCATTTTGACTGATATCGGTAGAGATAGATATACATCGGACAGAATTCCGAAATTACAGAGCTCAGGGGAAAATAAATGTGGTACGCATTCGTATCGTTAACCCAATAATTGTCAGCATATATCGGAAAAAATTAATAGTAATTTTTCTTGTAATTTTGATCGTAAAATTCGAGATCCGTAAAAAAGAAGAGTTCCGTAAACCTACTATTACGCTATATATATATATATATACACACACGGCCAGCACTACTATTTGAGTTTTCATTACGATTAGACGCGACAGTAACGTTCACGACAGTCTCGATCTCCCTGCGCTTAAGTTTTAACTAGTAAGATTCGATCATTTCTGTAAATATTCTTAACCGAGTTTTTTTTCCATCCAGACACCGAATCCTAAGATATCCTTAAGTTTTCTGAGGCGCATTCACTTGCGTATCGAAACCTTTTGGATATCGGAAGGACTTGGAATTTTGAGACAATCTCGGGCAATCTGAGACGCATTCACTTGCGTATCGAAAGCCCTGGAGAATCTAAACTCCTGAGTAAACAATTTAAACGTAAAATACGCGGCAGACAGAATTCTAATGCTAAGAACTTTTTATAATAAACTAGAGAAAGTAATTAAAGCCTTTATCGCAGAAGAAGATTTCGTTGCTATCCTTCTTCAACTTCAAAAATTTCGCCCAACGTGATAATTAATCTTCCTCATCCCAGGGGAGTGTCGCGTAGACACGCTTGACCCGAAACCGTAATTATCTTCATCTTAAAAGTTCGGTAAATAAATCGGGAAGACGCGAAACCGCGACATAAATTCGACAGTCGCGGATAGTCCGTGACAGCTGAGAAAATTGACATGATTTATATTTATGATGAATCCAGACGATATGTGATGTAAACATTAGCATTATATATTTACAGGTTCCCCGAAAGGAATCATCCGTCGAGAAGTATTATATATTTCATTGTGTAGTTTCAGAGTTTATGGAAGAGCGAGTGCCAAAGTGGGAAAAATTTCATTTGTTAGTAATAAAATGATTTTTCTGTTAAAACGGCAGTGCGTATTTTTTTGAAAATTTAATAGTGTAATAAGTAAAAAATAAAAAAAAAATTAAGAGAGAAATTGTTTCAAACAAAAGTCATTTGTTTCAAGTCGTACATGAAGAATCTGTAATGACAAATATGTTTCCATTTGAAGAAAACAAGTTGACTTTGAAATGATCTTGAAAACATAATACGAATCTAAAACGGATGTGACTGTTACATCAACTCTTCCATGACTTTAACTTTTGATTTGACATATTTTTTCTCTACAATTTAGTTTTTGAGATATTGCAAGGTGCCGAGATAAGCACCTCATCCTGTATATGAACATATAATTGGAGAAAAATATTACTCATATATTAAAACTTGTATCGAATGACTTTCAGTGAAAATATGTTTTCTTGCTAAAATGTTGGTAAAGTAAAAAACTTGTAAAGTAATATCTATAAAGGAACAGAATTATGAAAAATTTTAGTCACTCATAGCTTTTATTTTCAGAAAATATTGGTCGGTTTGATGTTACACAAAATTCATTGTAGCAATAAAAAACATTCCAGCAATAAAAGATTCAAATTAGTATGAACTTAAAGATAGAAAAATAAAATATGTTTAGATTAATGTTGTATATTTTTATTATATTTCTGTAAATACTGTGCTGTCCAGTGGTACTAATGCAGCGCCATCGACAAAACTGTAATTATTTGCCGGTGACATTTCGTTAGTGTTGCACTTAAAGCTGTAAGTAAATGACAATGATAAAACCTATTGTCAAGCATAGAATCTTGATTACTCATGAGGTTGCAAGAGTTAAAATAATTTTTCCTTTAGTATTGATTACTCTAAATCTGCGAAAACGAATCCAAACGTGGAAACTAAACTCTTGTCCAAATATTTTAAGTCTGCCATGATCCCCGATATATTATAGAAGCTCTTTGATGAATCGTTTCATTTCTGGTACATTCCGGATAATGTGATTCTCAAACTATATTCATTTTTACATATTCATGACTGTTCCTAAAAGGAACATCGGGGAAATAATAATAATGTAAATATTATAATATTTTATACTGATATAATATAAAATTGATGCAATTAAATTTATATTGATATAATAATATAAATAATATGATTATCAATATAATTTTAATTGCCACCGGTTTTTGCACAAGATTTATTAGATGTTAAATAGTTTTATATGTGTAGGCGATAGTTAAAGAAATTCGGGCCCTCGGGTATGTAGCGGGACCAGGTATCGAAGCTGAGACCTTTCGCTTTCCGGACGACTGCTCTACGAACGAAACTATCCAGACCCTACGATACAGTAGTCGCCTGGAACGTGAAACATCCCGGGATCCGCATTCCTAAAATTGGCTGGTCATCTAGGGTTAATTCCTTAGTTACAGATATATTTCAACTGCTATTGTCGCTTCGATACCGGCCTTTGTATTGCTACTAGTAGTAAATTTCATTGAACATAAATGCAACACTATTATTGTCAATGCACATCTGATTTCCTTCAATCCTTCGTACCTCGATAATCTTATCCTCTACGTACAAATAACTATTCCACGGTAGAATGAAATATGTATGCAATAACCGTATCCATATCTGGTCATTGTTCTTTAACGAGGTATTCGTATAGGGATTATACGTGTGCACCTCGATGCCGGATGTCCGATTGTGGAATTTCAAGCATTTTTCAATGTTCAGCGGATCAACAATTATGCTTATTGCTTCTTCTTCTTTTCAGGGACCCAACAATTGTAACGAAAGGATTTTGTGCAGCGGGAGCTTGGAGCGTGACGATTCACGTTTGGAAGTCGATTCGTGACGAGTGCCATACAGCCACTTATGTCATTGTAGTCACAACCGGCACCATCGCTGCAAAATGTTTTAGAGTCGACATCGTTCTGACGTTTTTACAACGATCGATCTCAACTGCATTGATCTTGTAGGGAATTTCACTGAACATAAATGCGACGCCATTGTTATCCATGCACACCTGATTTTCTTCGATCGCTCCCTCATACGTACTTTCTTTGACATTCCTACCCTCTACTAGCAAATAATTATCACGCGATAAAATAATTAAATCTTGCTGCTGAATCGATATATGGATGCTCCTCCATGCCGGATGTCCGATTTTTCTTTTCACTCGGAGACCCAGGGATTGTAGAAAAAGGACGTTCTGCGGCAGGAATTTGAAACGTGACGATTCAGATTTGAAAGTCGCTTCGTGACTAATGATTAATTCACCGTTTGTGCACGATTTAGAGGCTTTTTTTTAAATTTGTTTTTGACACCCACTGCTAAAGTCATGTGGCTTAGGACTTACTGTGTAAGGTGCGTTTCGAACCACGAGAGCTACCTTATACATATCACATAGAAAAACCAGAGGTGATAGACAGGATTCGCAACCGAGTCTCTTGCGTTTCTACGCAGTACGTGGGTAGTCCGAGTCTCTACCCACTGCACCACCGTAGCTCTTGATTTAAAGGCTTCCATGTTGTATAAAATCATTTCCTCTTGCGCAAATGAAGTCTTACGATGATTTCCGGTCCTTTAAATTTTATCGTATCATTATTTTGATCCACTGTACACACTGCTGATCGGTCCATAACTTTGACCGTAACTGGGAGATAAATTACGTGTATTGGCATTTCCGACATTTTATAACCAAGCGGAGCATTGGAGAAAAATTTGACTATCACGTGAACCTATTTTCCATTATCATATGCACCGCTTGTGATATTACATGCAAATCTCAAAACGTTAACTTTGAATATTTTTCCCGGAATATGGAATTTATGGTATACTTGCGACTTTAACTTTTGGTGCGGGGTAAACTTCAGGAGAGATCCCATACTTTTGCTTATTGCTTTTGCTTTTCTTAAAGTTCATGTCATATGTCCACTTAATCTTACTCCTCAATGTGTTATTAATCGGCCTTACAAATAAAATATTTTGCACAACCTCCTTCGGTTTCTTTTTCTCGCTCATCTCCTTCTGTCCTCTTTCTCCATAATACACTTCTGCAAGTAGCTATTTTTTGCGGCTAATTCTATTCATCGGGTATCGTTATCACTTTACCTTTGCCGCAATAGAGTTTATTATTACTCGAATCGATGTTGAGTATGATATTGAAGGTTTGAAAATCCACTAATTCGATCTCATAATCCGCAGCATCGCTCAGAGTTTCGTTTGATAAGGGGAAAAAAGCTGCGTACAAGTTTGATTTCTTGACGGATAAGGTGAGCATCAAATCAAATTTTTTTTCTTTTTATCACCCCCTCCCCCACCCGTAACCCTTTACAGCTATTATGTGGAAATGTTACGTATAACTGGTGGCACTCGCTGCTGTCCCATTTTTTATCGCGCCGGTAATTGTATGTGACACTGGTCGTAGAGCCAGGATACCAGGGCAGTTCAACGGGCGGTTGCAAGTCTCCATAAGAATCGTAGTATTTGGAAAAATTTGGACGTTTAACGTAAATTACCCAGTGCGTCTCCGATCCCCCACTATCATCCAGATTAACTATCGCACATTCGTTTATTCGCAACCACTCGCGTAGAAGTTCGTTACGCATTCCTTATGCAAGCTTCATTCAATTGAATGATTGATATAGAACCGCGGATTGGTAATGAATTTAGCGTTTCTTTTCGTCCTCCTCTTTCCTGTTCTTCTTTCAACGCCCTTTCTGTATTTGTATGGAGTACAGTAGAGCCCTTTGCCCTCAATGACACAGTGGTGAGGCTGCAGTTCCGCCAATTGTTGCTGATTGCTTTTGAATTTTTTTCTAGCGCTAGCCACATTGGCTGCCCGTTGGCCACAAAGTTCGCCACGCTTCACCGTTTTTAGTTTTCTAATGTTTTTCTTCTTCAGCCCCTTCTTCCTTCTTTTTGCCATTTTCTTCACAAGACCCATTCCGAGCTTCCTGTTTATAGCATCCCAGGTAGCCGTCACAGCTAATTGTTCCCCTAGGGTAACATCTTTGCCAGTTACGCGTTACTTTGCACGTTGCGCCAGTCCGCCACGTTTTTCTAGGTGCGCCTCAAGCCGTCAAAACTGAAAGCCAGGAATGTGTAGCACGAAGTGTAGTTTGTTGATTAAACTTTTCACTATACACCTTTTCTGATTTTCATATCATTACCAGATATGTACAATGTTATTGCCGCCAAACGGTCAATAACAGAATAAACGATGTTTGGCAATGGCGAGTCTTTAAATACCATCCACAATTGTTCTGCTATTGTAGGTGCGGCAATTTATTATTAAACGAATCGGTCTATCACCCTCATTATAATCTTCATCGCCACTGGACTGCTGCCGACAATGGTGCTTGAAGCATCGTTGACTATAGGCAGGAATAAGCGGATGAGATCGTAATTGAGCGGAAAGTTCGCTCCGAAACAATACGATTTTATACGAGAGGGAACGCAAAAGTATTAGATTTTGTTAGATAATAATCCTCCCGCTCCTCCGTTTTCACATGCATCGATGCTATAATGTAACCGTCCTAGTACCTAGATTTCAAACCAATACGGTACTATTTTAAACAGATGCAGTATACATTTAAACTGATGCGGTAGGATTTCAAATTGATGGAGTACAACTTTCAATTCGGAGCGATACGATTTCAGGCCGATGCTGTCCTGCACGAATCGACTGCTCACAGGAAACCGCCAAACGTATACTCCGGCGACTTTGTATAAATACGGCGCACCTACATGACACACCTTTATATCATCCCAGTATGCGTTTCATAAAATACCCCTTGAACATTAGAGTCAGGGAACGATCCCGAATGTTTGATGAATGCGTAAATTCGTCACACCGACACAGCACTCTGTTGTCTAACTGTTTTGACCCCTTCATCCGAACAACATTGATGACTAAAGCCTGAGGTCCACTGAGAGGGGGTAGCCCAGTAGCCTGCTCGACTCACGACACCTCCTCAAAGGGGACATCCGAATACAAAGGCTTAAACAGCTGAATTTTAAAAAATGTGTGAAATAGCAAATTGTGCGAAAGTCGAAGGCCGCCCGTATCTGGAGAAACTTTTGTCGGGCATAGTGAATGTCGACTATTATATGTGTTCGAACCACATCGACGTATTACCCATCAAGGAGGCCCTATCAAATCCTATTTGGGTCTTTGATGACGTAACGTGTGATAAGCAGGATGCTATAAGAGGTTATCATATATAAAATCATGTGAATATCTACACACCGAATCAATAATTTGTTCCACGACCCCTGAAGGGGAACAAAGAGAAGCTGGAATACGACCGTGGTGGTGTCAGGCGGCTGGGGCCAATCGGTTCAGATTTATAGACTCTGTGATCGACACGCGCAATTTATTTACAAACGGCGCAGGAATGTATAATTACGGTTGTTACAATACACATTGACATATTTAATTGTAGTAATTATAGAAACGTGGAAATACAATATTATACAGCCTTATATAACTTATTATAGAAAATATTATAGAAATATTAATATATATATTAAAATCTTATTATAGAAAAATGTCCTTTAGAAGAAACTTTTGCATCAGGATTATTATATATAATAAGTGCGCAATATTAATTGATTGACTACTTGTTCCAATGTAAAATAAATTGTAGTTCAATCAAGAACCGTGCCATAATCTTGAAAAGAACCATTTTATAACTTTGAAAAAGTGCATTACAGCTCTGAATAGTAACAATTAATAATCAGTTCTCGCACAATTACTTAACTTATATTAATACTAATATTTTTAATCAATAAATGGTACTAAATCATTATCTGTAATAATTCTGACGCAAAAGTTTTTTCTTGAAGGGTATTTTTCCAATTTTAAAAGATAATTAGTTCTTCTCCCACCTTCTTGGACTAGCAATAAGTTATATTAGGTTCTATAATGTTGTATTTGTATGTTTCTATGAATAATACAATTAAATATATCAATGTGTATTGCAACAGCGATAATTATACATTTCCGCGCACTTTGTAAATAGCGCGCGTGTCGATCGCAGATCTTATAAATCTGGACCAATTGGTTTCAGCCACTTGACACCGCCACGGTCGTATTCTAACTTCTCCTTGCCCCCCTTGAGGGATCATGGAACAAATTAATGGGTCCGTCTGTACAGGGGGAGGCACATAGAACATGATCTGCTAATGTAAATTTAGCACAATTCGACTGCCCAAAATTCTCAAAATTGTAGACAAATAGACCGATCAAAACGATACCGAGTGACTGTACCTTACATTGTTTAAAATATAGGAAGAACGGTGAGCAGCTACATTGCCCAGCAGTACAGATACAATATTTTAATATCTGGCCCGAAAAATAAATAAAATATCAAGCGTAGATGTATGGTAAGAAAAAAAGGATCTTTGAGTAAAATTTATACACTTTATTTTTTCCTTCTCCCTATTCCTATAATGGTTTTTCTTCCATATGCATAGAGTGCATGCATAGAGGTAATCGAGCATATGCGTAGAGATAATCGCGCGATTACAAGCAGGGAACGCATATAAGAGAATCATACTGCATGACGCGTGCGGAATCCTGACCACTTAACTTCCTAATACCCCACATATTTCCTATCATGGGAAAAATTCTTACTGTAAGGTGAAAAGGGAATCATATTGCACACGGAATCCGGATCTGCCTATTATAATGAATAAAAAGATTTTATTAGCTAACAATTAGTAGGAGGGTAAGGCAGGGAAAACTATTTCGGTCTGTGGGCAGCATGAGAGAAAAGGAAAGCGGGAAAAAAGGTCCCGAACACTACTACCCGCAAGATGCTCATGCCCCCGGAGAAAGGGTAAAGGATCTGCAAACTATAGAGGGGTTCGCTCCTATTAAGTTATAAAATGTTCCAAAACCTCTCCATCAACGACAGCAGAATGGCGAAGAAAAATTCCTGATTTTTTTTCCGACTATTGAATAGTAAAAATAAGTGTAAAACGAACGGAGCGCGACGCCAGTAAGTATAAGGACTTTGACGGATCATTCGATGGTGTACTGCAATCACAATACGTAGAATAGTACGTGGTTTTAATGGAATTAATGTGAATGTGTACAATTGTGAGACTGGTTGCTCACAAGGAGTGACAGAAAAACAGAATATATATATAGGTTATTTCCGTAGTTCGCCAGAGAACGTGCACGAAAATTATAATATAACATGGACGCAGAGCATCTTTTACTTTATGCATATCGGGCGTATCCCGGTATATCCCGGTATATCAAGGTATGTAAAGCAGTGTGTGAAATTAATAATAGTGAGCAATCGGAACAATAAAGGGAAAAAATATACACGTGTGTTTAGCAAAGACTCGGACAGCCGAAACAATGACCAGGCAGTGAGACATATTTTAATTTTTTTCTGAATAAATCACTTGTTTTTAAACTGATCCATATGTGTACAAATTTTCTTTCCTCCGCACACTCCTCCATCCTCAACCAATAAATTTATTACTGGATAAATAGTTTAATTCACGATCGCGAATATATTCGACGAAAGCCCACGATGACGTTGACGATGACGTGGGGAGGGCAGTGAAGGGGAACGAGAACATTGATAGTGGGAGATCGGCTTTATTGAAAGCGGGTGAATTGACAGTGGGTGGTAGCCAATGATATTGAAAGCCCGGGAATTTTCATAGGGTGTTCGGCCATATTGAAAGCGAGTGTGTTGACAGATATATTGCCATCCAGAGAATTTTCCGTGGGTGATGATCAACCATAATAAATGCGGGGGAATCTTCAGTGGGTGGTGATCAACCATAACAAAAGTGGGTGGATCGGTAGTGGGTAATAATCAAACAGATTAAAAAACGGGTCGATTGATAATGGGTGGTGATCGGCTATATTGAAAACGGTGGGTGGTCGGCTATCATATATTAACCCTTTGCACTCAGAACGATTTTGGACGTCGACTACCAGCTACTCAGCGCCACTTTACAGCAGAAACGAACATTTACAGACCCTCGTATTATTTCTTATAATTTTGGAACTAAGTAACGTATTATAATGATATTGGACTTATATGAATTGGTTGAGATCGAGGAATGTATATTTGCAAAAAAAATCAATATTTTATTATTTACAATTTTGTACAGTATGATAAATTTTGAAACACTCCCCAATATGTACTGCAGGCTGATTAGTGCATGTTTGACAATAATAATTTGTTTGACACCAGCCACCAGATGTTTTCCGATTGGAACAAACTATGTAATCCCATTTTCTTTGTCCCACATCGGGAATATATAGTTTATTGTCTAATCTAGTGTCTTCAAAAGATGTGGATGGACGCGTTCTCGATATACGAAAATCTCCCCTCAACTGGTCAATGAGTGTCTTGACAAACTAGTGGTGCGTCATTGGCGTTTCATCTAACAAACTAGTGGTGCGTCATTTGTTTGTTTTGAGATGCGATACATTATGTATGAATTAATGACACGCATTTCTAAGCCCCAAAAAATAACTTCCTCCACCATTTCAGCGATTTACGGATGAAAAAAGACTTGTTTATTTGTACTTATGAATTTCACTATACAGTGCGTGCTATGTTCGCATACCGACCTTTCTTCTACAAAATCCCCTTATCGCTCTTTTCAAGTAGCGGCGAGAAGTACTCGGACTGTCGCAAGCACGCCTCCTACGTTCTCGTTTGACACAAAACCCGCTGACATTTCTTGTATATATCTTAATAATTTCAATATATTTTGATTTGACTTCTTGTGCCACTTCAAAAGAAAACTTTACAGAAACATGCCTGTCTCAAAAAGTTGCGCTGAAATAACTCAATTCCCCGTAATCACTAATAAACTTGAATGAGATGTCCCCCTGAGAGGGGACAGCAGAGTGCAAAGGGTTAAAATTAGATGGATGTGCAAAGGGTGGTCGGTCAGGTAGGGAGGGGGTGGATCGACAGGGTGTGGTCGGTAAGGCAGGAAAAGGGTGGATCGGTAGGGGATAGCATTGAGCACGGTCGGTAAGGCTGCTCGGTCTGTAACCCCCCCCCCCCCCCCGCCACCCCCTTCGCCATCCCATGTTTGTTAGAACGTATCTAGTATGTCTACTAACTTGACCAAATACCAATGTATTTAACCAATATCAATATAACATATACATTGATACAATATGTTCACATCAGAAAGTTAAAGAACGATCGCGAAAGTACTAAATTTTTCAATTTCAGTATATATTTCTCAGAAATATGAAAGGTTAATAGTATAGAAAAAAAATACGAGCGGCTCGGCAACAAGCACGTGCATTTAGAGAACAGAGATGTATGTACTTTTAGAAATTGTGCAAAAAATTATTTTATTAATACGTTGAGTGCTACATCAGTCCCTGGGGACTGGCAGTAGACTTTTCGTTTGGGCGACGCGGGTTCTAGGAATTGAGAGCATTGTCAAAGGCATTGTGATACCGGCATTGTCAAGGGTTAAATTATTAATGATAATTAAAAAATTTATATTGAAGTTTGGTGAAGTTTACTAAAACATTTTAAGCAAAGGTGTGATTGAAATTTATACATATTGCAGTAAATAACAACCTTCTTTGTGAGTTTTCTCGCTATCTTGCGTGCGATTATTTGTGTGTTTGTACGATGACATTCAACACAGTATTTTCGAAATGTATACATCTTTCCTCTTTTCTTTTAAATTTGTAAATGCCTCTACTTGAATGCCTCTCGCTGGCGCTTAAGCGGAAAGTATAGCCAAATCGACGCCGCACGCAATGTGTTAAAGAGAGAAACACATATAAACGGTTGAAGAAATACAGTTTTTTGCGTAAAATATTAATACAACTATCTAAGAATATAACCCGAAAGTCTCAAAATGAATTTCAAAAAACTATGGACATTACAGTCTCTGAGCTTAACGTGTTCCTCGAGCGGCGTTAAGCCTCTACAGCGTGCAGCAAGTATTTTAGATGTGAATCAGTATGGTGATGAATAGTAAGTAGTAAAAAGTGAATGTATCGGTCACGTCAAGAAGATAATGAGCATTCAAGTTCGAAGTGTAAAGAAAACGCATAAAGTTGGTGAAAAAGGCAAACTAACGAACACTTTGATACAAAAAACAAAATACTTACTAAGGTTTAGCTATTCGAAGATATGTAGAAAGTGTTGAAAACACAAAGAAAAATATTATAGTCACTTATTACAATTTGTACTCCACTATCAAAAATCCACCGCATGAATACTGCCCGGAGGGTGAAGACAGCTGGTGCAAGTCGCAGAAATGTAAAGCTATTGGAAGAAATTTGGATTTGTTTAACAAATTCACGCTGGTGCCGATATTCACGTTTTTCCCTATGAGACAACGCTCAAATTCATATTTGGCTTTATCTGGCGGTGCAGTACTATGGCTTATTCAAGCCGCCTAGTTAGAAAGTGTGCGTGCTTACTTTGCAAGTTGTGTAACTCCATATAAATAATAAAATCATATAAATAATATGGTATGCTAGGACTTTAAGCCGCGGCAGCTATCTAGTGTAGGTATAACCCATCCCCGGTACAGAAAAAAATTCGAAAATTCCGAATGACGACCGAAAAGTAGGGCGACGATTCTAATATATAACATAACGTGCGTAGATAGAAGCAGTGAAGAAATGGCAATAGGAAAACTAATACCGTTAAAAGAAGGTTCACATTTTCTTTATTTGTACACAGGGTCAGCAAAAAAAAAACAAGATAAAGATGTAAAGAATGTTACAAATATTTATCTAAAAGAAAAGATAGACATCGTGAAGAAAATTAAACAGTATTGACGTATAATAATCATAGTTAGGGTCAAGCACTCTATTTGATATGTTTTAAAAAATTGCATAGAAAACAAAAATAATAAGCTAGATTTATAATATTGTATTATTATGTTTTTACAATCGAAATTTTATTAATTACGTTTATAATACTGAATTGTAATGTATTGAATATTTGTTAGTTATGTGTAGAATATCATGTTTAATTATAGTTATGATATTCAGATGCAGTTAAGGAACTCTCTTTTTTTCAACTAATATACATCAAATATCCATTATTTAAATTTTGAACCATATGGCAATTTTTTCTAGTTGGTTTTTTTCAGCGTCTGCAAGAAGTAGTTCCGAAACACCACAATTCTGGATTAAAAATAGTTGAAATAGCATCGTATATTTCTGCAGGACTGTTTAATAAAGGATATACTTCCATTTTACAAAGTATGCAAGGAGTTAAAAATAATTATTGAAAGTCAGTGTAAGAAGTATACTGATAAGATCACAAGCACCGCTTGATTAGATAAAGACGACGCAGTGCTTTATCCACCCAGGAGATTCGTAAATCATACAGAGAAGTACAAATCAAGCAAAATAAGTTGTACGAGGAAGCTGAAAGACTATTGTATGGTCTTGGAATCGCTGATTAGTCGGTATGATATAGATATACATACGCTTTTCATTCCTCAAATCTTTAAACCCGTGTTTTTCAAAGCTCCATTTCTAAGATTGGCGACAACACATACATATAAAATATTCAACATTTTTTAATAAAACCTTAATCATAACCACATAATATTATTACATTCTACACGAACCCACTTGTTTTAAAAAATAAAAATTATAAAAAATTATTTTTTTTTTATAGTAAAGAAGTGCAAAAATAATGTTCAAATACAAACTTCTATGTTCGATGGCGCATGAGTTTTCCAATTCTCATCATTTTTTTGTTTATTTAGATTCGCATAGTAACTATGAACATTAATAAAAAGCATCTTTTCAAATTGTTTAATTTAGATAAATACGAAGGAATATAGAACATTCGCCCGTTTGCAACTCGCGTGCAGACCTGCTAGAAAAACATGGTGGTATGTCAGTTGTTTTATTTTATTATGCAATAAAAAAAAATATCGTTTACTAGTTTAAGATATGTATAACTCCATTAACAGTAACAACTTCAAAATAATTTAATACTAATCCATCCTCTCTCAAAAAACTCCTGAAGATCATTTTTTAGGCTTTTACATGTATCTCTTACCTTAATGTCCGAACTTTACCGTATGATCTCACGTCAATATTAGGAAAAATCATTTATCCTTAACCGATATTCAACGAATATACCGATCACGCTGTAACCTTCAACGACGTCGTTCAAAAATTTCCTCGACCACAGTTGCTTGTTTTCTAATTTCTTTCTAATAACTAATTTTCACGAACATTGATAACAACTGAATTCCCGTTTTCCTCGTTCTTTGCTAAATATAGAAAGGAGGAATGACTAAATCCTAGTTCTTGGCCTATCGTGAGCAAAAATATATGTATTTAAGATATTATCTTAATACTGATATTTCGTTATAATATATATCACTGCCGACGTTGCGGTTAACATCGGTAACCTTTTTCAAGACATTATTATTAATGAAGCCTAGCTAATATCCTGCAAAGATGGTGAAAAAAAGAAGGAACGAAATTCTTACGCAATAATAACTAACCTCAAAAAGGCGGTAGTCCACTTAGTTTGTAATATCGTGTTAATAATAAAGGTTTTAGAAGGGTTACCGATGGTAACGGAAACGTCGGCAGTAATGTATATTATATCAAAATGTCAATATTAAGATAATATGTTAAATATACATATTTTTGCTCACGATAGGCCAAAAATTCCCTTCTATATTGATAACAATGACGACAGCCGCCGAAGATTAAATACTTACAATAGTGTTATTAATTTATCTTAATCAATTTCACACGAATATATATTTAATTTCGCTTTAAGATAGGTTTAAGGCATTTTGTCCCCTCTCTTTTCATATCTTTTACAACAACTTCAACAGTTTAAGAAATTTTCAATTTTTATTTTTTAATTTTTGCATATTTTCTGTTTTTTGACTAATTCTCCAATCTATTTCAACAAATTTATATTGTATGTGTATATTTCTATGTAATTCAATGATAATATACCTGAAGAGGACTCACAACAAAGCCAAAGCGTTGTAAGAACAGCATGTATTTTCATTTACCATATCCTTTACATCTGGAGGTACTACTTGTTATAACCGCTGATTCCCTTTATACGTTAAGTTCATTGATTTATTTTTTACGAATGGAAGTACTAAAAATTACATGTAAAGATTATTAAATGAATAAAGTATATCCATAGCACAAGATCACTCCTTTGCGTACGGCAAGTCAGAAAATGTTGATTTATAATATTATTTTAGTATAATGCACTTTTATGGAAATTATCCAAAGGTGACTGGACAGGCTGGAAACAGACCTCGGAAGCGAAATTGAGTAAGGAAAGGAAGAGAAAAGGAAGAAAAACGAGAAAAATACTCATTAGAAAAGAGCAGCTTATTTCTCGGAACTCGTATGCACAAAAAATTTGACCAAAAACACACGTGCAATCGTAGCACACTTATGTATAACTAATTACCACCTAGATTTTCGACACAACCCAATGATAACCATTTCTAGTCAAATGATTCATTCCTAGCCAGACCTTGAAAACATAAACATATACCGCGTATAGGGAAAAATAAGTCTCGCAACATATGCCTTCTTGAAAAACCTGAAAAATTATATATTAACACATCTTATGCGGGAAGCGAGTGAAATCGTTTTGCGCGGATTTCACATCTTGAGTGGGAAGCGACTAAAGTCGTTTTTCACGGATTGTCGATGGATTATCGTTATCAATGGGTTGTTGTGATGTTTTTACGATGAGATCTGATAGACATGCGTTGCAAAAATACAAGACGTGCGTTGCAAGAATGAATTCCTATGAATTCGTTTTGCTCACGTGATTACGTTGTAATACGCTAAAGATTTTAAGGAGCAGGTTTCCAAATGCCTTGAGAAAAATGTTGGGTAGTTTTTTGTGGAGAGAGTCTTTATTGAGTTTTTGCTTCGTATATGTGCGGGATGTGTGATCCTTTTATTCCCAAAAAATTAAGGAAAGTGCATTTGAAATGGGGAGTGGGCTGTAGCGCAGTGGTTAGCGCGAACGATTGGTGACCCAAAGATCTAGGGCTCGATTCCCGCCGCCGGCCGCAGCTGCGCTTTTTCCGGCTGTACGATCCTACTATAGTTCTTTGCGTTATGACCGCCTTTTTGAGTCTTGCTCGAAGTCTAGGCGCACCCTTTAAATACCTATTTCAAATTCTACCATCCGCGAATCACAGCCCGCGAACCCCCCTCTACCCCCGCCAGCCCACTGCCGAGCAAGCTCTGGGCTTTATAAATAGCGTTTTCGAGTGATCCGACTCTATAGCTCATGGCACACTCATTAAATGATGATAGCGGGATGTCTTGAATTCGCTTACAATTATATTGTTTCGCTACAGGTGCATCCGCATAATTGTACTTCCTCATCATGAGGATTTATATGTAGCGCTCGTTTGTTCCAAGCCTAATGTGACTTTTTTTAAACTAAAATCATAAGGATGGGCAAGGATAAAATAGAACGTGAAGATAAGAAATTGTGTACGGATATTTTATTGGATTGGAGTTTGGGAATTTTGCGTCCAAACTGTAAACACGGTAAGGCTTTGGCGGCACAGTGCCCACGCAAAATGTGTTAATAATAAAGATAAACTGCTAAAACTGTAGACGTATAAACATTTTCTCGCGGAAAACCAAAACAATGATATAAGCATATATCAATTTTTTAATTTTTTATTTCTGTACCCCTACTTCGAAGAATATGAAGAAATTACACATTTTTATCTTCAAAACAAACTGATTTTCTAATGTTGACTTCAAACTGATTTGAATGACTGACTTCAATTTTTAAAACTGATTTTCAAACGGATTTCTGATGCAACAACGTCGTATCTGCAATTTACATTGTTCGATATAACATATTTACACAATGCCCAAAGATAAATTTACGAACAGATACACCCTCCCCCGTAAAAAAAAAATAATTGTGTACTAAAATTTTCTTTATTTAAAATAACATCATGAAAACATGAACCCTCATAAAAATACTATCTATTAGATGTTATGTACTTATCCCAATGGATTTTTCCTGGTTCGAAACATTTTTTTACATATTTGTGAATTAATGCTGTTAAACACTTGTAATGATTTTTTTTTAACCTATTCAAAACAATTTTCCTTTAGATTTTTCTATACTCTCGAGAATAAAATCAAGTCGAAGGGTACTTTGGTAGACAAGTAAGAAGGCTGAGGAAACATTTATTTGCTGATTTATTTGCAGCACTGTAAAGAAAAGGGCAATGTAATAATGAAACGGATCACCTCCCTATCGCCACAATTCAGGTTGAAACTCTAGTTATTTCCTGTAATCCATCGCGCACTTTCGAACATCTTTGTTTGTTATGGATGTTAAAGGGTGACTCGAACGAAGTTCATCAAGTAAAATTTGGTCACAACCGGGCAAATTATTTGAAAATTTTTATCTAGATTCGAGTTTTCTTCCTATGAGATGTTCGAGCATTAAAACCATTTTTTTTTCTTTAATAAAATACAAAATTTGATGTTGGCGTGATGCGCCTAAAGTTCTGTTGCGATGGTCCTTCATGAATGCTACCTATCAAACTGCGGAAGGAGAACGCCCAGTAAACATTCCTAGCGGGGCGGACAGCACTGTCAACGTACAGACTGAATCAATAATTTGTTCCCCGATCCCCTGAAGGGGGGCAAGGAAAAGCTGGAATGCGATCGTAGAGGTGCCAACCCGGGGACCGGCTGGACCTAGTTTACCGACTCTACGATCGACATACGCGCAATTTACAAACTGCGCTAAAATTTATAATCATGCCCGGTATAATATATATTGATATATATTTTTGCATTGTTCATAAAAACTGCCGAATATGATATTATAAAACCTAATATAAGTTATTGGCAGTATAAGGAGATGGAAAATGAGAGTGATAGCTTTAAACATTGAAAAAATGTTTAAAGTGGAAAAAATGTTAAGGCACCATCCGTACCGTGCAATTATTGATTTAATCGCCGATTAATTGAATCGCATAGGTTTGAAAAAAGTTCTGGCTGCTGCCTCAAGTTTTCCCATTTATTCTTAGCGTGAGCTATTGCGCTCTACTTCTCTCATAGCCAGGATCCCACCGATTCACAATTGCTGCCCAAATATGTTCTATTAAATTGATATCCGGGGATTCAGCTGACCAATCGAGAAGTTCTATTTCTGGGTCTCGTGCAAACCAATCTTGTACCATATGGGAGGAATGTACGGCACTCTTGTCTTGCGCTAATCGAAAAATAGGGAGATTGTCTCTACTATAAATTGCACGAACGCTGGGCAGCAAGACGTTTTCTAGAATATTAACATATTCGAAAGCGTCCATACATGACGAAACTTCGACTAATTCTCCCGGACAATAAGCACCGATCCACCCCCATACACCACAAGTAATACGCCCACTTCGCCTATACTGAATTACATATTTCTCATCAAGTCTATGGTTTGCAGGTCTCCAGACATGCAAACGTCGATCGGCTGTTGAACAAAATACTTTTTCATCAACCCAGATGGTTTGATCCCAATCTTCCGATGAGGCGTTATTAACCTGTTAACCGGGGAATTCCCTTTTTAGTTACGCAGCATATAACGGGCGCGAAATCTTTCACTAGGACGTGTCAGTACGTTACGCCCGGAGAACGTAATTTCATATTATTACTTTTTTTTATTAATGCTTAAAATGAATGGAAATACTATGAAATATATATGTCTTCGTTGATTTATATATACATATAGCACAAAGGAAAATACAAAATTACGAACAAATAGAAAAGAATACCAACAAAAATATGGAAATATCGAATTAAGAAATTATAAATTTTACAAACAGTTTACAAACAATTATAAAGAGTACAAAAACTATAAAAAAGTTAACAATTACAGAACAATAAACAAAAGCACACAAATAAAATAGAAATATTAAGTTTAAAAAATTAAAATGTATATATGTGAAAATTCAAAACTTAATTTCCGTGTGATATATTTTGAAACAATTGTTGATACATAGTGCTGCCTTACAATCCGGACACCAATATGCTTTTCTCCGCGTCTTAAATTCATGTCGAAACATGTATCGATGACTAATACCTTTGTTGTACGAAACTTTGTTGTCTCACCTGTTCCAGGGCGCAACACATTTTTGAAGGACGTATTTATACGTCGTACCCGTACACGCTATAGTTTACGTTTGACGTATTTATACGTCCCGCCCGGTTAACAGGTTAAGCTGCTGCAGTGCAAAGGCAACGCGATCCTCTCAATGTCGATCAGATAAAGTAATTTTGCGCGCGGGTCGATAAGAGTACACAGTCGCCTCGTGTAAACGCCTTTGCACTGTTGCTTTTGAGATGTTCAAATTTGCAGCAGTGGCTACTTGAGCACTCGAAAGAAAGGGATTTCCTTCCATCTGCTTAACTAAAAATAAATCTTGTTCAGCAAATGTAGATCGCGGACGAGCGTTGTTTTTATGTCTGTCTGACAAATCTGTATTCTCTGCTTCCCATCGATTGATTAACTTTCGCACAGTTCTTTCATGACACATGAGGCAACGTGCAATATCAATCGGACTTGTACCGCGTTGCCACATACCTATAATGCGGCCCCGATTAAAAGAACCCAGTGCTTTTGGCATAGCGATGTGGACAGAGAATAAAATAAAAAAATATAAAAAGGGAATAAAGAATATTTATAAGGTACTCAATTGTCGTGCGCAGACGTGTTCTTTCAAATCCGTGTCTTCTTCTCGTTCTTATTATGTGCCAAATTTTCACCTTGTAAAATATACCTCTTCTTAATTTTGCGATCACGCGTTACCTGTCACATTCTTCCGGAGATCGGAGAATCACACGTGCTACGCACAACCCGGCGCAGTAATGCGGTTTAAAGAAAAAACGAATTGCCAGGTATTGTAAACCGTCTCTCAGTGAATCTTGGAGGAATTGGAATCAAGACTGTAAGAAACTGCATAGATCGATGCAGTCAAAAACATATGTTTCTATTTAACAAAAAGGGCAGTTCCTTTTTTCTGATTCACCAAAGTTCAAAAGTACATAAAATTAGTTGCATATTATGCACTGTCTGATACCATTTAACTTTTTACTTGTAACATTTTTTTATTCCCAACCATTTAGAAAGTGCAACCTATTGCAGTTGCGTGGGACACCCTGTATAATAATCGCCACCCTTTGTGCCTCCGCGACCATCTTTAGGGATTTTTCTTTATTTTTTATGCTGTAGGTTGATTGTCCCTGTGAGGATGATGATATTGGAAGGACTTTAACACTTTAATTCACGATTAATATTTATTCAATAACTATTTACACACACACACACACACACACACACACACACACACACACACACACACACACACCTTTTTTGCAGTTGCCTTTCATTCGTTGTTCAAACCCATATTAATAAATAAACTTCAACTGTTTTGTTATATATAAATTTTTAACGTTTTCTAATTACTTTGACTTGAACATAAATTCATTATCTTATTTAATTATTTTTGATTAAAATAAAACCAACTCCACAGTTCCTATCTTACGGAGTCACCGGATCTTCAAAACCATAATTATAAACGTAATTCAATAAAAAGTTCTTGAACTGTGATGTCAAAAATAACCAATTAATATCTGAATTTTTGCGAGAATTTGGACGAACAGAAAGTCCGATCGGATGTTTTCACGATATTATTGGAAAAGGACATTAAGATATGCAGAATTATTTAATCGCGCATCCCAATACAGAAAGATGCGACTAATGTTTTGTGGGTCGCTTAAACCATATGGATTAAGATAGATTCCGTTATTGATTTCAGGATTTCAGTCCTGGGTAATATGACAACTTTGGTTGTTCAATGCAGTGTTATCGGTACAAAATTCTGAAGCAATCGTTATACATGCATGTGCTCAAGATAATACCTGGAATGTAACTTTTACCATGATAAAGCTACTCTTGGAAGAATCTCTTGAAATACACGTAACTCATCAATTGATACAGAAACATAAGATGCACGGCATGCGTAAATGTAAGTAATATCTTTTCACTGATCTCTGATAGAATTTTTTAATATTTTGAATTTAGCAAGCACAAATGTTTGGATATTATATAAAGAATTTACTAAATTAAAGCTATCCAGGAAAGATGGTTTTTTTTTTAATTGAGTAAAGAGCTTGTCACCGAGAGAAAATAAAATGTACAAAACATTAATTTTCCGTCACCTAATAGTTTACAAGAATGTAAGACCTGTCTATTCGAGTTTTGTAAGAAAAAAAAAATATTTCTAGAAAATATATGAAAAATATATGAAAATTGTCTACCGAAAATGTGTAAATGAAATCGAATATGTTTATAAAAAATGAGCGCAATAAATGTAACGTTGTATAACGTTAAATAGCATATATATTATAAGCATATATAATATTATATACCTGAAAATAATATGCTCAAAAGCTGTTTGAGCATATTAGAGACAATAAGATGATCTTTGAACTATTTGAACAGAAACAAGGAAACCAATTAGGTAAAAGATAATCAGCTCCTTATATTCCAGCGCAAAGCACTTTATTAACAATAACTTTCCTCCCAGTGGTCGGGAACCATTTTTAAGCAGATAGATCAACTTAACCTCAAAATATCTCTTTAGGCAAAAAATTGGAATCATAAAAAACTTAAAGGACCATCTTATTTAATTGTTTAATCCCATTTTTCACCACCTTAATTAGCAGTTTATATCAAAAGTTATGTAACACAAAGGGATATCCTTGTTATACAGAATGAGGCACCAATCCCGGATATCTGGAATATCTCAAAAATTAAATCGCAGAGAAAAAAATATTTCAAATAAAAAGTTTGTCATGGAGAAGCAGATGTAGCAGTTACATTCCCTTTCTATTCGTATTATATTTTGAAGGTCATTTCAAGATCAACTTGTTTTTTTTTTTTTTCAAATACAAACATATTTTTCATGACAAATTCTTTCTGCGTTGTAAAACAAATAATTTCTGTTTTTAATCATGTTTATTTTAGTTACTATATTTTACAATATTGAATTTCAAATTAATTAAAAAAAAATACACGATGTCATTTTAGCGGAGAAAATCATTTTATTACTGATGAATTAAATTTTGCTCACTTTGGTACTGTCACTTTCCATGATCTGGAAAAGTACACGGCGAAACTTCTCGACGTACTTCTCGACGAATGATTCCTTGCGGGGTACCTGCAAATGTACAATGCTATTGGTTGCAGTACATTTTACCTGCATTCACGATAAATGAGGATCATATTCATTTTCTCAGCTAAAATGTGTACCATGATTAACAAGTAATTTACAACTAATGTTATTTGCATTCCCTGCGAAAGAATGTGTAATCCTATTCCAAAGAAAAAGCAGTAAAAAACTGACGTATCCCTGCGCGTAGATATGAACAGGTTGTGTATAATCAGTGTTGAATTTCTTTGCTAAGTTTGATCTAATTGTTCTGCCGATTTCAATATTGACCTATTATTTAATTATTTATTTGGACTACTAGTTTATTCGATACTGTTTTGATTAAGTTTTGTGACGAGCACAGTGCCTACACCAATCAGAAAGGAGGAATCGAAAAACGAAACAAAGAATTTATTGGAATTAAAAATCCGTAGGTAGATGACCCCAATATTATTTGAATCATAGTAGGAAAAGGGAAGTAGTTCTTAGAACTTTCAAAGATTTCTATTCATCGTTAATGTCGGTAACTATAGAACCTCCAATAAACAGAAATTGGGCACGAGTCCGATTAGAGTACGTGCAAAATCGTGCCCCACCATTAGAATTTTTGTTGAAGAAGGGGTCAGATTTATCAGGTACACATAGTTACTTACCATATATTAGATATTTACCACATACAGTATTGCTGCCTTTAGACGCGACCGCCATTATTACGATTTTTCTATTCAGTACACTTTTTTATTTGTAGTTTGAAGCGACGCAGTTAATGAGCATTCTCGATCTCTCTGATCTAAAATCTTTAACGAGTAAGATTCAATCGCTGTGTAACATGCTTAACTGGGTTTTTCTCCACCGAAATATAAGAATTTTTAAATATTCCTCAGCGATCTGAGACGCACGTGGTTCCTTATAGAAAGCTCAGAAATATTTGAAATTTCCAACACATATCTGTATTTTCCAATCGGGATTTGTCGGATGATTTAATCCTTTACGCCACAGGATTTCAGCTATTAAAATAGACTCACGTTGCACAGAAGTTCTATTGCGTTTTGAATTAAGTTAAATTGGTATATTTTTACTAATAAAGAAATTACATGACGTAAAAATATTAAAAAATATTAATAGTTTAATTCAATTTATTGTTATACGGTGGGACTCAAATAGTCCCAACGCGCATTACGGTGCATCAAAGAGGTGGGACACTTTCAATCCCACCGTGCCCCAAAGACTTGTCTGCGTATTGGATAGCCCGACAAAGTCGAGGCGATTCGCCCTGGTCTAAAATCATTTTTGGAAGAACCGGGGCGCAGTCGCTTGCGTATCGGTAAAACCGAAAGGATTAGGCCAGTTTGATAACTAGATGTATTAGGCGGAAAGTCTGCACTGGACAAAAACTCAAAATTAAAAGATTTTATCTCGATTATGAAAAATCAATAAAAGCTTTATTGTAAAAGAAAGTTTCGTTGCGATTAAAAATGTTCCTCAATCTCCTAAAACCGCCCCTGAACCTTTCATTAAACACCCATATTCTTACGATGAGTTCGTTAAGGAATTTACCCAATCCTTTAAAAAATTCGCACAAGGCCACTAGTCAATTTGCCTCATCCTAGGGGAGTGTCGCGTAGAGAAACTTGACTCGAAACTGTAAAATCCCTTAACTTAGAACGTTATAAAAATCGATAAAAACGATAATTCGTGACAATATTAATTTTATTTGTCAGTAATAAAATAATTATTTCCGCTGAAACAACATTGTACATTTTTTTAAAAAATAAATATTATAAAAAATAGTGACTAAGGGAAAAATTGTTTCAAACAAAATTAATTTGTTTTAGATTGTAGATTAAGAATTTGCAATAAAAAATATATATTTTCCATTTGAAAAAACAACTTGATCTTGAAATACCCTTGAAAACATAATGCGAATCGAAACGAATGTAATTGCTATATTTGCCCCTCAATGACTTAAATTTCTTATTTGAAACATTTTTTTCTCCGAGATTTAGTTTTTGACATATTCCAGGTGGTAGGGATTGGCGCCTCATCTTGTGTAGTCAATGAGGTGATTTTTAACAGAGATCAATTTTATCCTCACAAAATACAGCATTCAGAATAACAATAATAATTAAAGTTTCGATATTGCATCTAATAATATATTTTTGTCTTTTATTGATTATGTTTCCACTACGATTAGTAAAGCTTTCAACTATTTTCGATTATATACAGGCTTCAATCCTATAAATAAATTTAATCACATTATAAAAAACGGTAAGGATTACCTACTATTTATGGTCTTGAACAATGTGGTTTATTTAATTAAATGTAATAACTGCAACTATGTATATGTGGGTTACATGAAAAGACATCTTAAGACGAGAATTAAAGAAAACGATGCTAATGTTAGACATGCACACACCTCAGTATTAACTAATTACACCGCGGAGTTTGAACAGTCTTGATCGATATCACGTCTAGGTGTTGGATTCTGATCCTAATGATCAAAAACGACTTATTTTTGAGATGATTCGCATAAAATGTTAAACACACGCAATTAACCTCTAAATCAATATTAAAAACTCAGTTCAGTCTGCTATTCAATCTCTTCTATTCCGTTTTGCCAATTTTCCTCTTCATCATTGTTTGCACCTGAATTTGTTTGTCTTTTCTGGGACACTTCGCTTTTCCATGTATTTCAAATTTTTATGTAAACATGGGCTGGACTTGGTGCGTTTATTTCAATGAGTGGTCAGTTTATTCCAATCGTTCCTTTTCTACTTCTAATATGTTCTGGTTATTACTTATTGTTTATCGTTAATATGTTACTTATTCTTTCTCAATCTTCTTATGTTATTTCTTCCCACATCTCTGTAGGTTAAGTAATTACGAATTAAAAAAACTCATGGTGCATAATAGGATGTTGAATTTTTCTACCCAGAAAAATGTTTTCCCCAATTTTTAAAATAATCAGTTCTCATCCTTATTTCATTTCTTTTTGTAGATTTTTTTGTGAATGTTTTTCATTATTCGTACTTCTTGTCGTACACGGAGCGCTATAAGTATTGTACGTGAATTAGTCTATATTTTTACACTCACTTCTCAATACTTTAATTATTAATATATTCTTATTGTTTTCCTTGCTTTGATTCTAGTGCATTGAATTAATATGTCATTGACCAGATTTGCGACCACAGCGACACAACATCATGGTTAATAAAGCGGTTCGTACTTGAACATAAGAAGGTTATTACCTTATAATTGGCCTATGTGTTCCTGCTCAAATAAGAACATCTTTTCTTTTATTGTCATATACTATTATATAGTTTTATTTAGCTGTTACTGGAGTACAGTTGTGTTCTTTCTAAATATGGTAGACTGTTAAAAAAAATGTAATTTTTTTTATACATTCGCCAAATTGACTCTTATCGGCAGAGATATGTATATCTGAAACATTCTTAAACTGAGTGTTAATTTTAAAAAGATTTTTAATTTTGTAATATATTTTTATTTTTGTGCACTTTGTATAAATCTTGTATAACATAAATTAATGTTTGGTTGACCCGAAATAATCGATCTTTCTTATTATGAATGACGGCTGAAACTGTCTTTGCGTAAACCTATTTACGCAAGCCTTATAATTTTCATATTCTTTAACACTATTTGCTTGCTTCCTCAGTGTTTAACTACTTCTCAACCAGGGACGAAATATTTCATGACATAATATTACAACATAATATCGTATGCACGACATCATGGGAAAATGATCCCAAGACGTATCTTTAGTATATGGCGCCACAGATTAGCTTTTTGACATGTCAGATTATTGGAATGTGAGTTTAAACTCGAAAAGTATCATTTAAGGAAATCTCATAGTGCATCGCAGAGGACGTCTTGTTTTGGAAGTGTTATTTTTTTCTGTACGTGATATAATTCAAAGCATAGTGTACATAATACATAATGCTACGTTACAATTTGTACAACAATAAGTAATTTCATTACGTAACATGTGTTTTTTACATAATACACAATGTTCTGTAGGATAACATTTTTTTTGTCAAGGGTATCGTCGTAGAAAAGCGTTATGACTTTAAACGAAGTGGATTGAAATGACATAACTTCCCTTTGGAATATAAATTTACTATAACAATAAGAATATAACTAAGGTTTGCTTGGTAAACCGTGAAAAATGGGCGCTGATCGACGCACAGATAAGTACAATTTGCACAGCAAGATGTTAAAAAAAATAAACCACCACTATTCTTTTTTTATAGTTACTGTATTAGTGCTCTCTGCTTCGCAATCTTTGACTCTGCTTTCGCCTCATAGTAGTAGATTTACACCCGGATTTCTGCACGAGTAATCTGAGTTCCCGATTTGTTACGTATGAAAAATTTTCAATACAATATCTGCAATATATTATATATTCAGCATCGAATAACTTATCATAAAATAATAAATCTTAAATTAAATGGCCTTAGCAGTGCATGTCAAAAATATAATAAAGACAAACATATCTACGTAGCATTTAAACCATTAATTGTCTGAATACGGATAAGAATACTTCTGAGCATTGTTATAGCCAGAGGTCCTCAAAGGCGAACATCGTCAATGTCCGTCAGTATTTTCAAAAAAATATGAAATGTTTGTTGTGAGCGCCACAAAAATTATTTGACAAAATAAACCACATGATTTTGCGTATACTATATTATATATAATTTAGAATAAAGTCGCTGATATTAACGAGAATAAGTAATCTGTGTAACGTGGAATGATCCTTACAGTTAGGGATTTTTGTGGGAGCAAAACTTAGTACAGTGCTTCTGTTTATTTGCCATTCACACTTTTATAGGTTACTTTTATAATATAATTGTAACACATCAGTCACATCATCAATAATAATACAGCACCATGCTAGTACGCAACTATAGCACATTTCCTTAATTTCGGGATTGAGGTAATTTTTTTCGCTTGTATATATTGTAATTATCCTATGTGTGTAATATTTTTTACTTAATATTTCTAGATTATTGTTCATATATTTTTGTTGACATTTCATTTTCGGTATTAATTTTATGCTTTTTTTTTACCTGATTTGTAAAGGTAGAAGAAAAAATAAAAAATGATGGTTGATGCTGACTTATAGCTGCAATGCGGGCTGTGGTGAGGAAACCGACAACGATACGGGACTCGATAATTCGGGGACCACCATAGGGCGTTATCGGCTTCTTTTGTCCGCACAATGAACAAGCGCCCTTCTCGAGTATGTATATTCAGTCGTATCCAGACGAGATAGCAATACGATAATTTTACTATATATCTTCTATGTTCATTGTGTTTTTTTTCATGATTTCTCCACTGTCACGTACTGTTCACTACGGGCAAGACTAAGTACCTCAAGAATGGAAATGTTATTAGTCGGACTGTAAGACACATTTACCCTCACACATATTTTTGGCAAAAAACATATTACTTACTGGAGTCATCAGGCATATTAATTCAATCGCGTGACGAACGCAGTAAATGACAAGTTTCAAGGCTAGGTGAGGTGCTACACAGTGAGAGACCAGTCTCCAAGCATTGACGTAAACATAAATAGAATCCTGGTATGCACAAAATGTAAACTACGAAGTATAGTAGATTTCGCGTAAACACGGAGTTTCTACTGCTTTGTAATATGCAACGTCAACAGCCTAAATGACGGGATTCGGTGAGCGTCAAAGGTGGGGATAGGCGTGTCGAGTGAAAGACCCTCTCCGCTCTTATACCGTCCCGCGCGTTTTCTTTCCAGCTGTCAATAATACTTAGATCCCATCCCTGCTGCTGTCCTCAGAATCGAGTCTCTTGCCTCCCCGCCCTTCAGACCTCCGGCATTACATGCCGGGTCCCATGTGTAGGGAGCGCGAAGCACGATCTGACGGAATGCACGGTGAGCAGTCAGTCCATTCACGGTAACATAGTCGTACGCTTCGGTGACACTCGTACTGAATTGTCACCAACGTTTGTTCGGGACAAACGCGAGTGAATAGCAGCACTGGTTTGTCAAATAGGGTGTTTACGATTTGCCACAGTACGAGAGTTCGTAATACGTCGACGCATGGTATGTACGCGAATTATTGTTTAAAGCAGTGCTTTATATTCGCCTCCAATAAAGAATCAGGGTTGATGTAAGTTTACTACGAGGTTTAGTGAGAACAGATATGTGAGAAATAAAACTGTATACGCGGAGAAGAGCAATCTTGAATATTTTATGAATAGAAATATTCCTTTTAATGCCAATAAAGGATACATATAGATATGTGGAACAGTATCAAGGAATAGAAATCAATGTTTGAGAGTGGATCTTAATTTACTAATTGGGCGAAAAAGCGGAAATAGTATGCGTTGGATACGAGTTTAAAAAAAAAATTGGATTTATAAAAAATAAAGTCAGATACTCAAAGTTGATGCGCACTGTGTATAGAATAAGTATACGTAATTGGGAGAATGTATCAAAAATCAATGATTAAGGTTTGGTCGTGAAAGAGATCACTAAAAGTCAAAACCTTGGATTTCGCGTTAAGGCGAAAGAAGAGATTACTTCCACATTCTGTCGCAATGTGTTTAGGACGTTGAATGACCTTGGTGTCACTGTGAAAAAGTGTAAGTGATCGATGATACGTATCTATTTGCACGAATTCAGATTGTCATATCGCAGCAAGCTAGTGGAATCTTGTAGCACTGCGGATTTTCCTGGTGCCACGCATGGATTCGTCATCATGAGCCAGCCGCAACAGGATTAAAGAAAACTTGTGAGTAATAAGCGTAGTCGATAAAATATACCAAGGTCTGTCTTTCGTCTGTCCCAGGACACATGTGTCTCGAAGACCAATGCTAAGAATGAGGTAAAAAACTGTGAGCTCTTCTTGACAACGGATGTCGTGTAGGAAAAAGCTATTGCGACGTTTTTAATCTCCTGTTTATGTCTCCTACGTTCTTTCTTAGGAGTACTGTGGAAAACTTCAATAGCACACAGGCAAAGCTTCAGAAGTGATCATCGCCGATGTTTGTGTAATTTAGCGGGACATTTGCTCTAGATGTTTTGAATAAATGATAAACAAGTGCAGATGAAATAATAATGACAATAATATAGTATATTCAAAACTTATTTTTAATCACTCTCGAAAATCTTAACTTTTTATATCAAGTAAAAGAATTCGAGTATTATTTGATCAAACTATTTACAGAGTATGTACGCGAGTCATGTACACAATCAGTCTACATCCGTAATATACATAACCAAAATTGTTATCCCAAATAAACAAAAATGTCTGATAATATTGCAATTACGGTCATACTTCTTGCGCTTGTAGATCTACTATAATACTAGATTTCATTGAAGTTGGGGAGAATGACTTGTAAAGTTTTCTTCTTGCTATTGTTAAAGGAAGATCTGAATTCGAACAACTCATTGCTTTTGAAAGTTTCCGTGTTTTTTTGCTGCTTTCGTAGATTAAAAAATGAAATTGATGAGTTTTTAATAATACGATCTTGAGAATTCGTGTTATATGAAAGTAAGAACTAACATGTATAGTAAAATGTGTTAAAATAAAATAGTGATATAGAAATGCTCTATTATATACAGGCTAGCTAAGCCTAAAGCATTTTAAGTATATTAAAAAACTACACCTTTTTGAATTTTTTTTGTAATTACATTAAAATTTTTTCTGAAAATTTAATGCATTAGGAAAGTAATAAACACATGTTACATGTGGTGGTATCCAAGTAATTGAATTTCTATGTATCGCTATATTATAAAAAATTATAACAGGCATAATGAAATAATGAATTAGTATGTATAAAAGGATATAGGAAATCGAGATTAATCAAAAAATTAATGAAAGTACTATACATCGCTCCTTTTCAGTATCAGTGATATCTATGTTTGTCATGGTATTAATAGATTGTGAAATGTATGGCGTTGTCGCAGATTTGTACAGAGTAGTAAACACATAAGGTCCTATACTTAAAGAGTGTAATCGATGACTGGAAGGGCTTTACGAGAGGAGTAAAAAGTGTCTATAATATATATCTCAACATTAATTCTTTTCATGTAAAATTAATTTGAATTATTTACGAGCTTTTAATATAATAAAGTAATTTAAGACAACCTCCAGTTAGGCAATATTAATCGGCTTTGACATTATTGCGATATTTATGATATTTACGAGCTTAAATTATTTTTGCTGAGCACGTAGTGTATTCATCATCAATAAATAACATGCTGGTCTGCAATGTACACGACGTGCAATGTACACACTTTGCGGCGCGTTTCGGTGGCGTCACTTCGGTGGAGCGGACTGCTGTAACGAAAGCATTAAATCTATCATTGCTGAGTGTTGGCTTTGAAGCTGTCACAGACTTGAATATAAAGTCTAAAGATAGACAAAAGAACTCATTATGGTTAATTAATGACAACACATTGCATTGCTTACAAAAACAACGTTTCAACCATACTTGCGTGAACGTTATTAAGTTAAAGGAAGTCACTTATTGGAGAAGTTCAAGATCCAAATAGAGTATTTAAAAACTAGTACGTTGGTATTATTATTAGAGGGAACCAACACAAGAAAACAATAACTTGTTTCTTATCCCCTCAAGAGAAGCAAAGAGAGGTTGGAATATGACTGTGGCGGTGTAAGACAGCAGGGACCAATTGTTCCAAATTGATCGACTATATGATCGACACGCGTGTGATTTACAAACTACGCAGTAATGTATAATTATGATCGTTACAATACACATTGAAGTATTTAGTGGTATTATTCATAAAAACGTGCAAACACATTTTAGAATCTAATATAACTAACTTACTGCCAGTCCAAGAAAGTAGGGAAAGAACGAATTATTTTTTAAAATTGAAAAAAATTAATTAAATTAAGAAGTTTTTTTCAGAGCTATGACACGATTCTTGTCAAAACCACAGTTTATGTTACATTGGAACAATCGATCAAACGATTATTGTTCCAAATTTTTATACATAATAACTTTAATGCAAAAGTTCTTTCTTAAAGGATATTTTTTCTATTGTAAAAAATAATTCATTCTTTTCCCGCCTTCTTGAACTGGCAATAAGTTATAGTAGGTTCTATAATGTTGTATTCACACGTTTATATGAATAATACAATTAAATATGTAAATGTAAATTGCAACAACTAGAATTATACATTCCTGCGCAGTTTGTAAATTGCGCCCAAGCCGATTACAGAGTCTATAAATCTGGACCAAATCCCCGCTGCCTGACACCGCGACGGTCATATTCCAAGTTCGCCTTGCTCCCTTGAAGGGTCATGGCACAGATTATTGATTCCTTCTGTACTTAATAGCTAGTCGAAACGCTGCACATGTATCTGCCAATGAATATGTACAAAAATTGAAGTTGTTCTGTTGGTCTTACGGAGGAGGGTTTATTTTTAACTAAGTGAAATATTTAAGTGTTATTAATAGAATATAATTAATAAAATATTATTATTACACAAATATGATCAATTTGATTAATCGATTTAGGTACGTGTGATTGGCAGAAAAAATAAAATATTTAACAAAAATCAAACGACTTAAAAGTATACAATTGAAAGCGAAATTTAAATATATTAATCCTTTGCACTCGAATTTATTTTCTATGCAAGGTTGCGCCAATTCGGAATTAATTTCAGGTTTATAACTGTCATGATACTCTGAGCGTGAAATGAAAAGAAAACGAATTTTGATATGCTTTTTTTGACCTAATGCTTGTGTAATATATGTAAATCCTTTATTTGGTATGTATTTTAAATAAAATTAAGACGGGAAAACTAAAAAATAACCTATTATCATATTTTTTACCGGAGTAAATACATTTCAAAAGTATTATTTAAAAATTCTTTAAATACGCATCAAAATATATATTTTATAACCTTAGTTATTGAAATATGATAATTGATTATGAAATAATGAAAATGATTACCAAAAAAGCAGTGAAAGATATTTGTAAAAAGCACGTATTTTGCCATTTTCATCGCGCGTGGGTAGAATGCGCGAATCGGACGCTCTCTGCGTACACCAATCGTTTTGTTATAATCCAGATATTCGAAACGATTGACCGAATATTATTTAATTTCTAGTTTCTTAAATTAAATCACATACAATTAAATAAATCAGCTATTTTTACAAAAAATATTCGTTACATACATTACATACGTAAATAAATGTAGGGTTTTGAAACTACTTTCAGACATTTTTTTTAAGTTTAAATTTTGAATGTGGAGAACATTATGACAATATATATGTATAAACAAAAATTTTATAATACATATGTGTATAGAAATATATTTTTACATATTTACATGAATTATAAATATTTTTTATTAAAAAGGAAAGCTAATAAAAATCCGGAACTTTTGGGTAATTCTCGTTTAATAAGAATTTTGGTGGTAATACTACAGTCTTAAGGAACAACAGAAAATACGAAGATGCTCTAAAAGTTTCTGACCTCAACATGTATACAATAACATACATTTCGTATCTTTGTGAGTTCGGAAGCTTTTCAGATCACCCTCGTACATATCCTTTGGTAGCATCTGGTAACACATATATTCAGATTTAAACCCAACGTAATAAACTCACACGTCGTTGTATGATACATCGTACCAAGTGCAAGATTAATTTTCTTCAATTTTATCACCAATATGACTTGTATTGTAGACTCGTAGACTCGTTTTCTGAATCCTTGTTGTCTGAAGACAATTGCATAACTCGCCTTTTTCTTTGTTGGTAAAAATCTCTTCTGCTAATACTATTATTATCGCTTGCTTCAATATCATTTGCAGTGGTGTGCAAATTTATTCATATAAATTTCATCCTCACTGCTTTCAGTATCCATTGCTGCATCATCAGCTACTAATATATCCATATAAATTTCATCGTTGCAATTAACTGCCATTTTATGCGCTAATTTTGGAACTTTACAAAAAATACAAACGAATGATTTCGACGAAAAATGATTTCGATTCCTTAACACGTTAAACTCCACACCGGTCCCTAGAGACTGGAGCTAGATTTTCCGTTTACGTCACGCCGGTTCCCAGGCACTGGAGGTAGACTTTTCGTTCACATTATTCCTCCGCACGTGTCGGTCATTGCGGCATCGGTTTTTATTTGGTCAATGCTTTAAAGAAAAGAATATAATACTTAAAAACATTAATGTAATTTATTAAAACAGGATAAATAAAGGTGAGATTTGTTTGTACATAGATTACAGAACCATAAGCTATATTACAAGACTATAAGCAAACTCTGGATACGAATCTAAAACAGTATTTGTTGTGATTGAAAAAGTCACCTGAGTCATCTGTTTATACTCTGGCTTGCCTATCAGCAAGTGGTCCGCGGTAGCCCGCTTGACGGCTAACTGTGGCGTGAATGAAACACGTAAAGTTGGCGTGGCGTTTAACGCGTTAATGATTTCGATTTCGATTAGTTCTACTTTATCGTGTTATTTTATAAAAATATTTTTTCCTTTTAAATTATATGCAAATAATTTAAGCTGAACTGCATTCGACTGAATAATCAAACAATAAATTATGGGTATAATAAATAAAGAAACGAGCTTTGCGATGTGTTACGATGATTGACGATCCCTCGCAAACTCAGCCATGTGGTTCGAGAGAGCATGATACATATGTACAATATGCATGTATCGCTTGCATGAGTGCACGCACCACATTAATGCCGTATTATTTTCAAGATCAACACATTCTGTATTTTACTACAGGCAGAAAATGCATGTACAAATATTCTTTATTATGGTGATAATGTTTTATAAAATATAAATACCGTTGCAGAAAAATATCGGTTTAAGAGCAAAATCTTCAATCTTAGTACTGAAATGTCAATCTGCTGTGATGGCAAAAACACTGCATACGCATTTTCCCTTTATGCACGCACTACGCTAAACATAAGTCAAATCGGAAATCAATCGCGGAACTCTTTTCTTTACTAATAATTTTCCTTTACATTTTAAACATTAATTACGGAGGAAATAATGTGTATTATATGTATATAATATTATTATATTATAGCCATTTATTAATGGGTATAATAAAAAAAAATCACCATACATAGATAATATTTGAATCTAAAGTTTTGGTAACTCCACAAAAATATACGAGTGCAAAGGGTTAAAAACTGATGGAAAATCTATTACGTACGAATTACCTATCTACTTACCACTATAGATTTCCAATTATTTAACTTTAGAATAAGATGGCTTATTCTCTTATGCATAAACATTTTTTGAAGTCGGTGACAAACAAACAAAGAACTATCAAACACCTATGGATAATCTAATACAGAGAGCTACGGTGGTGTAGTGGATAGAAGCCCGGACTGCCACGTGGGAGAGACTCGGGTTCGAATACATACATACATTTTATGAGCTTAATGTTACTTTATATATATTCGTAAGAAATAGAAGTATATTTTTTATTATTGACTCTTATACCAGTACCAGTCAAAATGACTGGTGTATGTTTCTATAAAGAAATTCTGTGAAGAAATGACATTGGGGCATCTATAACAATTGATGGCGTGTTCTTGTAATATTGTACGCACGTAGAGTGTACGAAGAAAATACTTTAAGGTTTCAATATTTATGAAACAACAATTGGGGACCATTATTTTTCTCCAGCTCTATGAGTAAACGTGATTTTACTGAGATTCTGCGATACATTCGTTTCGACAAAAGAAATCAGAGGAGTCAACGTTTGCAAACAGACAAATTCGCTTTAATCTAAGCAGTTTGGGACAAATTTATTGCAAACAGTCGAAATTGCTTCAAACCGGGAGCTTATATTACCGTGGATGAGTAACTCTTTCCAACGAAGGCCAGATACAGATTTACCCAGTATATGCCAAACAAACCCCATAAATTTGGCATAAAATTTTGGCTGGCGTCTGATGTATAGATGAAATATGTGGTAAGGGGCTTTCCGTATTTAGGAAAAGACGAAGCTCGAAATGCATCAACCCCCCTAAGCGAACTTGAAATAAAACTTCTTGAACCGTATACCATGAAGGGTAGAACTGTAGCAACCGATCATTTTTTTACAAGTATTCCTTTGGCGTTAAAATAAACATCTAAAAATACTTCGTTGCTTGGAACAATACGCGCAAACGAGAGGAAACTGCCGAAAACTTGCAAACTGAAAAAAGACAGCATGGCTAACGAGCCATCTCAACGTTCTTGTACCAATCCAATGGATGCACACTTACCGTTTACAAGTGCAAACCAAATTAAAAAGTACTTATACTAAGTACAAAACATAGACACGTCAGAATGGATGAAACTGCTAAAAAATTACCTAAAACTGTATCGTTTTATAATAGAACTAAATTTGGCGTCGATGTCACTGATCAAATGGCACGAAAATATACCGTGAAATCAGGTTCCAGAAGGTGGCCACTTCAAGTTTTTTTCAATATTTTAGATTTAAAAAATAAATTGCTGGATATTGTACAAAAATACAACAAGTGAAAATATCTCACGGAAAGACTTTCTGTTTCGATTAGCAGAAGAACTTGCTTCAGAATATCAGACTTCAAGAAAAAAACCACACGAAGCTGACATACCAACTACAAGTGGCAGGGTTCCTGTACGTAAATGGTGTCAAATATAATATTGTAATAACAATAAGGCTACAAATATTTGCGATACATACAAAAAAAAGTGTATGCAGTAAGTGTACATACAGCAAAATCTACATATGTTGAAATTGTGGCCGACAAACTATAAACGATTAAGCGTTTTGTTATTTGACAATGTCTATAAATCCATTTATCTATTACAATTAATATTGCTCAACTTGTTTTGTCATTTTTTAAGAGTGAATAAAGACTGGAAGCCTTAATAAGCATTTTTTCTTATACACCAGTCATTCTGACTGGTTTTGGTAGAAATAGGTATATTTAAATAACTGGTAAATCTAGTGTTAAAAACGTGCATTACATAATTGATATGCATATTCTAATGCACTATTCCAGCTTAATTTTGTTATTATATGCTGGTATATTGACATTTTATGTTAATATCCAAATATTAAAATAATAATTTTAGATCTGTGCCCAATTAAATTGACATTTTTTTATTTGAAACAATTGTATCCTATATAAGGCATGTTGCATGTTTTTTTTATCGACCGCACATTAAGATTTAATTGATAGTGCAGTGGCTTTATCTTGCGGCGTTGTTGATCATGTGTATGGAATACAAAGTGTTATAATTATTGTTTTTGTAAATATTAGCTATTAGCTATTTTATGTATATAATACTAGATTGCTAGCTATTGGAAATTCTTGGGAAAAGAAATGTATCTTCAATTGTATGAACATCTGTTTCATTTTCTTGCCCTTTATCAATTATCTCATACATTATGTGTACAACTTTGCTTCCGCCGGTTTTTCCCAAACTTCGAGGCTTTATTATAAAAAACTGGTTATACATTTATAATTCAAAGTATTGTCCGTCGTTCTCGGTCTCCCAAAGTATATATCTGTTCCCACGCTTAATATCTTAAGTCTCCATCTGGTCTCGTGGAATTTCAGTCATTTACATCGACAGCTTCGTGAGGAATAATAATAATGTTGGTCACTTGTTTGTGGCTCAAATTATTATATGGTTATTAATTTATGTATTAAATGAAATTAATATCAGAAAAATTGCGAGACTTAAAGTTGCGGATTAAACCGTATTAAGAAAGTTGCCATGGAAATATTATATACCGGACACTGGGGGAACTGGCCTGGGATTCAAACTCGGGACCTTTGATTTGCCGGACGCCTACTCCACCACTGAGATTTTTTTCTTTTAAATCGGGGAAATCTTCATAGATTTCCCGGTTCCCTGGGGGTGAGCCGGAGAAGTGCCGAATTTATATCGCCAAAATTCTACGGCGACCATCCTATGCACAAGGGGGGGGGGGGGGCACCGAGAAATACAAGCGGTGTTCCCGCGTACTACTGCCCCCAAGGGGCGCCGATACTTCGTCTTGAGGACCGCCCGAGCATGTCTCTAATTTGACAGCGTTGTGCGGAAGCCACGCAGAGCCGTCTCCCTCTGGATGACTCGAGAAGCTGGGTAGTTCAGTTGTAGAGTAGTTACCCGGCAAACGAAAAGTACCGGGTTCAAGTCCCAGTTCAGTTACTTCAGTCCATATCAAAATTTTTCCACACCAAATTTCTTAATATGTTTTAATTCACTACTTTAAGCCTCATAACTTGTAAAATACTAATTTAATTTAATCTATGATTAGTAATCATTTAATTATTTGAGCCACACTTTAGTGGTGAAAATTATTATTGTTTATGTGGTCAACTGAAATTCTAACTTTGAGATCAGATGGAGAATTAAAATATTATGTTTGTAAATAGATGCTCTACTATACCACGAATCATTGATTGTTTTTAAACTGACAGCAAGCAAGAAGGTTAGAAGTACATACACCTATGTATAAATAGAAAAGTTTAAATGCTTATATCTTGCGTACATTGCAACTAATTTTATAAAAGTCAATATTGCGACTGACGTTAGATTAACTCGCTTGAATACCTCTTTCTGGTTATTTTTGAGTATGGAAGAGAGTCCCCAATAGTACAATAGAAAACATTTATTTAATAAAAAGAATATATGATATGTCAGTTATCGATTTCTTTCTTTTTGATGGATATAGTTATAATCTGTGATAAGGTTTTTGGATCAAATATGGCAGTACAAAACTGTAAACTCTTATATTCTAAGACTATACAATGTTAAGTTTTAGTCTTAGAATTACTAAAATGGCTAAATAGTAACAAAATAATGGATTTGCTCATTGACGCTGTGCTGGTGTACTGGATAGAGATTCGATTTTTCAAGTAGGGGATTCAAGTTCGAATCCCGTCAATAGTCTCTGGTTTTTTGTATGTCATAAGGATACTGTAGCACTGGTGATTCGAAATCCATCTTAAAAACGGTAAGTTCCATGTCAAATGATCTTAGCAGTGAGTGCCGAAATTAATTACAGGATTAAAGAGGAATTAAAGCTCATTAAAAGCTCGTTAAAAATAAATTTAAAAATAATTAAAGCTCATTATTACCATGCAGGAAAGTGTCATGTAATCTCTTTCTCTCTTAGCTTTTATAACCATAAACACACATTTATTTAATTATCGTTCATTTTATATTAAACTAACATAAATGAATCGATTGTCTTAAAAATATATTTGAACATCTAACAGTTCGAAAATACGTATCTATAAATTAGTTTCATGCTACAGCGTTTGATCGAAATTTTTTTTATCAGGAATTGTGTTATCAAATTGTAACGCGGTAAAAAATGTTTTAGTTACTACGCTACAGTAGCGCCGAGGGGATTCAATTTTGATATTTTACATTGATTGTGAATCGAAATTTCAAATGAATTGAATAGAAGTGTCCCAAAAACATCTGTGCTTTTCCTATTTACAATGGATCATCAACATGAAGCTTGAAAATAACATTAGAACAAAAACCCATAGAATATTATAACTTTTCGGTTAGTAAATGGCCCGTTTTATACATTTAGATAGGTTAGGTTTCTCTTCAATAAATTGATTCTGAAAAATGATCAAAAACTACAATAATAACCGTTTGATTAATCAGATGTGTGTTGAGACGAATCAGATGAATAATCAACAATAATTCGAAAAATAGTGTTACCACCAATTAACAATAATTCGAAAAATAGTGTTAATCAATGCCAACAAAGTATGATAACGAGAGCAGATTAAACGTGAATTCGAATAGACGGAACGAAAAAGAAATGAATACCACCAACAGTTAAAGGTTGATGATCCTCATGAATACTAATATTCTTCCAATGTATAATAATAGAAATATGTGTAACCAGGCTACAAAAATATTCTGCGCTTAATGAATCCGAAAAAAACGATTCTGCTTTCATTTCATCAAGAAGCTAGAAGGTGTAACAATCGGAAAATATAAAGATCGTAATTATAACCATATCGGAAAGTATAAAGGTCAAAGCACGCTGGTAGACTGAGAACTATACTCGTCAGTACTCAAATTACTGATACTACAATGTAGTAATTCAATGACCAAAATTTCATTTTTTGTTCGCAACCGGTTGGTTATATACCGTTTAAGTTATCGACACTCAGGTGCAATGAGCGTAAATATATAATTAATATTCTATAAATGACGTCGATGGTATTTGAGAAAGGGTGCAAATAGCACTTTTCATTTGAGCACTATTTAAGAAAGATTTTTAAAAGCTCATCCATAAATAATATTACGAGAAGTCAATGCTACGATGAAGAATATAGTCTTCGTCGTACGTCGAAGTGTGAAATCCTAAACATCTAATTGCACTGATGTTCTTTCTATATATCTATTAATGTAAGTATTATAATTATCTTATTTATTTATATGTCTAGTTAAGTATTTAATATTTAATTAAAATGCGCGAGTTTTGTACATATCGATTGGAATTACACGGCAGCAAGCATAATAATTTAAATTTACTAAATTCTTTCGTACATCCATTCCATTTTATATCAATCCATCCATTTTATATCAATACAACGGCGGAGGAATTAAATATTTTCTTGTTTTTCTTGTATCAGAAATTTTGTTTATTTATTTTCTGTTTGCACACAAACCGAAATAAATCGGTTATATGTTCCACGATAAAATGTTTATTGAATAACATCAATATGTCAATAAATTTTTACATATCCCAATATTTGTTTAGTAGGATGGACAAGGGTAATGTTACGATCACATTAAATGTAGACAAATATACGGGAAAAATGAAAGAGTTGATGATAATAATACGTAAGAAAACATAATTTTCAGTAAATGCTATTTAACACGCTTTTCTTAAAATCTGGACAAAGAAAGGATTAAATAAAAAAGCAACGTATATATACTTATACAATTCGAGACTTACCATACTCAGTCTGTGATCTACTAAAAATGTACGATCACCCTTTCCATAGATTTATGTGAGCTCCACATAATATAATCTGAAAAACAACTGAACAACCTAAATCAAAAACATGCACATTCCAGATAATTATTTCGACACTATTATCCTTTAAAGTAGTTTCATTTCTTTTATCAATATTTAAACTATAGTAATAATAGGTATAATAAACTCTCGATGAAATAACATCCGTGTGGTACAAAAGTCCCATTACATAATTTTCAATAAACAATTGAACTAGTTCTGCATTTTATATATTTTAAATTCAATAATGTCTGCTACATATTTTTGCTATTACAAATAGAGTATCTACTACAAACAGAATTATAGTGATAAGAAACGTTCCGAGTATAGTACGCTTCGAACCTCTTTGTTTTTATCGACATGTAATTGGTATAATAATTTACATTTCTAGGAATAGTATCATCATCACCCTATGCTTACTGAACATACATTATCCGAGATTGTGATTTGCGCACGAAATAAAATTAGATTCTTTCCTTAATTTCTTAGTAGTTACTTTCATGCAGAAGGATAACAAGGTACTTCTTGTGTGGTACCATAAATCAACATTTTTGGGAAAATACTTTAACGCTTCTCATCACCATGCTTTCCAAAAAATTGGTATCATATCAAGAGTTGATGCATAGAACAATATTGTACCAAAAAATCCTGAAAAAAATACAAAATTTATTCGTAACTTCATAAATAGCAGAAACTACCTATGAGGCATAATTAATAGAACGATTGAAAAAATCTCACGAAAGTCAAATATTCCACCAATGTAGTTGTTAGCAAATCAGATACAAACACGAAATTTATCTCCATTTCGTACATAATCCGTGAATTCCAATAAATTAATAGGAATTTAATTAACACATACATACTGACGGGTTAAATCAGGCTATTAAATAAAATGGTATTGTTTGTTTGGGTAACATGAAAAAAGAAATAAATGGAAATAACAAAAGTAACTTCATATATCTAATCGAATACAAAAATTGCAATAACAGTTATATTGGTCAGACTAAATGTAAACTCAATTCATGAATTATATTATAGTATATACAGGCATATTGTATGCCACTTATAGTTCTACACTGCAAACAACTCAAATATAATTTTGATTTCGAAAATGTAAAGATAGTTGAAAAACTATTCTATAACTACATAAGACTCACGGCCAAAAAGCTTTACAAAAAAGTCGAAACGGATTCTATTAATCAACAAAAAGATATACAAAATTTATGCGCACCTTTCTATAACTTATTAGATAAATTAAAAATAGTTAAAATAAACGATGCAGTTTTGTAATCTTTAACAAATTCGCAACAAATGATTCGCTTTTATATACATACACATTTATGCGTATATACCATTTTACGCACGTACCATTTTATGAATCTTTTAATGAATTTAATGTTCAATGTTCAATGTTGAATCAATTTAATGTGCGCAGCTTGTAGTGGTATTATTTTTTGTTTCCATCTTACGACATTAAACTTACTTGACATTAAATTCCCAACCGCCCAACACGTTTAACTCACCAAAATGCAACGTCTTAAATTAAAAATCTTTCACTTTTAAGCATCGTTTATTTCATAAATCTATAGTCATAAGCAATGAATTAATTTTGTTGTTGTTTCTACCTTCATATTCTCTATATATTCTTTACTACCATTCAAAAACACAAAGAATTTTTAAAAAATTGTCCTGCTAAACCTGCTGCACTAATATGCACTAACTACAGTTTTGATGTCACTAACTTACAGTGATTAATTGTACTCAAGCTCTTTTTGTAAGAGTATAAAAAAAGTATGAAGACAATACGATTCATTATTACTTCTTTATTTGTATATAATTGTTACTTATAATATTAATAATCGGTGCGCCAAAATGTTGCGCTAAACTTTAGCGGGGATTGAATTGCAAGTATATAGGCATATAGTATTATAATTGAGACAATGTACTAATTCAAAGCGTTATACATTTATTGCCGAAAATGAGTGTAACATGCTTTCCGCAATATTGCTCAGCAAGGAAGGCAGAAATGATAAAAGAAGATCCACCAAATCTGCCACCTGAAAATAATTAAACACTCCTCCGAATTAATTAATTAAGAAATGATTAATTAATTGCAATAATATTAAATTTTCCTTGTGGCATTTACACGAATCTAACACCTACAAATTTGCATTCAAATGGAGAAAAAGTTAACTTAAAATGTCCGTGTAAACGTTTACTTGCAACTATTCTGCAGCTATTTTTTATTTTTAATTGTCTTCACTGTGGCATTTTTCCCTAAACTTTTGTACTAAAAAAATGGGGGCATATTTTATATATACATTTTTTTATATTTCTACATACTTCATAAATAGGCGTATTCAATAAATACAGTTACAAATATACTTCCACATTAAAGAATATAATTGCTGCAATATGCTATCAATTTGAAACGAGATGTTAATTAATGATGGGAGTGTAATAAAATACACTGTATCTATGTTGGAATATTCTTTAGAAATGCGATAAAACTAAAAATAAATATTTTTACAAAAAGAAAAAAAATGAAGTACAAAGTCACGTATATCAGTTCGAAACAAACAATCAAGGGGCCCTTTTCATGTTATAAACATATAAACTATGAAGAACACTCATAACGTCCTTGTAAAATGCATGCTCCTTGCGGGAGTGTAATAAACGAAGGCTGAGAAAATTATCTGGTTGGTTCTTCATAATTAAAATAAATTATCCGGACGCGGTTTTCGGACGAGGAGGTGGTTCCAGATTCATATAGGCTAAAACTAACACGTGGGAACTACGATGGTGTCCTGGATAGAGATTCTAATCCCGACCATCACGTCTGGTTGTCTTATATAATATTTATACTGTCGCTCTGATCGGTCGGAATCCACCTGAAACAATAGGTTCTAACCTGAATGGCATTAACCAATCGGCGTCGAAAATTAATTAAAGACAAAAAAACATATTGGTGTCCATCCCATGCGCAATTTGGAGTGTGGGAGGGTGCACAGGAATTACAAGTAAGACATCACAATGCAAACAATAGAGGGCCTGGTTGCCTCAGAGGTAGAGTAGTTGCACGGAAAACGAAATGTCCGGTGTTCGAGTCTCTTCCAGTTCAGTTACATTTATGATAGTTTCTATTTTTACTACTTATTATTTTTAATAATATGTAGTTTCTTTCATTCAAACTTTATTAATGTAATATTAATTTTAAATAAATTCTTAATTTATACGTGAAACATTATTGAACATTGTTAATTAAATAATAATTACAATATTAAAATTTCTACATCATAAATAAATATACAATAAATATAAACGTGAATTAAAAAAGTGCCTGTATATATTTCATTACATTTTTTGGCGCGCTCAAAAATGTGCCGGCTCTAAAAATATGTTGGGCGAACAGTGTTCTATGTAATGTGTTATGCATTGACGACACGCGAGGCGATCAGCGACCGAGACCATATAGATACTTTCACCATGCGTCCAGTTGACTCATTCTTTGCCATACGTGGCGTGATTAACTCGGAAATCATTCAGTGACGTCAGGGTGTCGCTGTAAATTCCACGGAATACGACGTCCGCCTTTGTGGTTTTATTACTCATTCCCTCTTTCTTTGCAGTTTTTCCTTCTTCGTCTATCTTCCCATCTATCTTCCGCTGACTCACATAGATTCCCAAGGTGTGATTACAAATATATGAAAACTGTCGATTACATTTTTCATCTCTTTGGTATAAACTTTTAAGTGACTGAGACTATAAAATTCATTCTCGGCGAAATTTATAAAGATTTTTTTCCTTATCTCCTACTTTTATAAAAGATTAGGCAAGGTTTAAATCATATACACCCTTCTGTAAATTCATTATTTTGCTAAAGCCACCATCATGTTCTAACTTTTAATATAGTATATACTTTCGTAGATGCAAAATACGTGGTCAAGTTCTAGGGAACATTAATGTCGTTTTTTTTTTAATTCATTTTCGGCTCTGACTGCTAAAGTGATTTGGTGTAGAACCTACTATTTAACACGTTGAACGCCACGTCACCCAGATATTTATGACGACTATATTTCCACAAGGGTCCCGTCGGCCGTAAGCGGGTGACACTATTCTTCGTCTAATTAAAACAGGATTTTTGAGGTAATTTATAATAATTTTATTCGTAGCACAATTATGACGAGTATAGATAGCAGAAAGTAATGTTCATTCTCTTCTTTTGTAGTCCGATTTTCTAATAGTTCTTCAAAATCTTCACTCTCATACAAATCCTCATTTTCCGAGCTTGAACTTGATACAATAATATTTCTAACTTTTCTTGGAAATCTGAATACTTTTTCTTCACTACTCGATTCACTTTCATCCACACTTTTGCTCTGTCTAATAAACATTTTAGGGATCATGAAATAGAGATGTTAAAAATATGCAAAAACTACTGCTCGACCGAATGAACTGAAGAAACTGAAAGTTCTGGTAATAATTGCAATGACATCTCTCACAGTGATCTTTTTTCGTATTTCCAACTTCGAGGCCCTATATACTTTGTAAGCATGTTCCACAAAATAACGACGAATTGCATTGTATCGCTCTGCCTAATCGCGCTGTTTACACTCCGAGTCTCGGATTTGGGTCCCGGGAGAAACTGCCGATTTACGCTGGGCGTTCGTGTTTAGCTGGGTTCCGAACCAGCTCATTGATATTTCACGCTGTAATAACTGTTTCAAATACGATAGTTGTGTGTTATTCAATGGTAGTATCAAATATTTTATTTGATATAGATATAGATTGTAAAGTCATGAACATGTTCATTGTGGAACGTATTTTTGCTGACTTTCTTTTGCATTTATAAATAAAAAGAAAATTAAGTTGTCAAATTTAATTACAGTACTAAATCACTCAAAGATAATACACAGGGACCACAAATAATATACAGAGTAAAATAATTATTACAGCAGATACCAATAATCCCATGATGCAAATAAATGACACATATTTTGTTAAGCTTCATCTAAACACGATCATGCAATTTTTACTAGAAATTAACTGGTTTAATAACCGCAAAAGAATTTTCAAATAACAAATCAACTGGCTTTCTCCAATCAACATTTTGACAATAGTTTAGTTAGTAATCATATCATTTTCGGAACCCACCTTAAACAGTAGGTCCTAGGCCAAATGACCTTAGCAGTCGGTGCCGAAAAATGAATTAAAAATGAAAAAAAAAAAATCATCATTTTGATTGAATGATTTGTAAATGTTAGATCTGAAACAGATGTATATCAAACATTACCTCTATACTATGACAGTGCTCATAATCAGTTGCAGTATGTCATTCTCCAATTATTATAGAATTTAAATGCTTTCGCACAACGAATGTTAGTTCCAATTCCGAAAATTCTTAATGAAACCTTCGTATATGTTTGTAACTCTCTACAGATTTTAACTGCTCAACAGTTTAAAATGTCATAAAGATTTAAGAAAAAAAAAAACAGTCGAAATTATTGGGGAATTTGAAATAAAGTAATGATTTGTTTACAATTCACATAATTCACGGTCTATGTAATCAGAAGTGTACACAATCATCTACTTAGGATTATACATCATTATTAATAACATTTAGAGCTGGATGTTACGTGTACTAAAGAATATTTTTAGATATCTCATCCGTCGTTTTAGAAAATTATCAGCATATCTAAATAGCTCACTTTTATGCATGCGGTTAATATTGAATGCAAGTCCATAAGCGTTAAGCCGAAAGTTAAGCCAAAAATAAGTAGCATTGCATCTATTACATAGATGACTGCCTATTATAAAATAGATTGACGGTTCGTTGAGTACACCATATGTGTGCACAATTATTTTGTGTTTGAAAATACGGTGCACTAAGGACCATTCCTGAACAGAAGGTTAGAAGCAAAAATTATGTAATTTAAGAAGACCATGCATCGATGCATGTATCCAAAAACTTAAATGAAAAATTGATATTAGATACGCTGTCTTATGTAATAAAAGTCATTAGAAGTAAAGGAAATTTAATTAAAAATATATTTCAATTTCATTAAATATATAATTTGATGTTTAACTTAATCAAAATTGTATCGTCAATAAAATTTGTTATACTTAAAGCATACCCCATTAACCTGCAAGCAAACATTGCTAATTTCAATTCTGAATATAACAGGCTGTTACATCTTATTAATAACCAACCATAACACAATAGGATCACTCACGTCATCAGCATATTATCTCCATTTCTCAATCAGATAAACAATTAGACCTCCCCAAATCATCTTTCAAATTCTTGAACATCCAACATCCATTCCAACTGAAATGCTACTGAACATTCAGATAGTAAGAATTTTGCCTCAATTTCTCTGCATTTTATCAGTCCAACAATATAGTTACAAGAATAATAGCGTACATCTTAATGTCACAAAATCTTTGATACATCTGCAATATACATACAAGCGATAGGGTAAGCCATAGAACTTTTATTTGTGTTATAATTTTTTAACCGAGTTTAATAACTAATAATTAGTCGATACAAAAGAACTAGTTTTTAGATTGTAATTTTGAAATTGAGTAAATTCCAAGAAATTCTCTAAACTTCTGTAAATAAACATGCAGGATGCATGCAAAGTATACAAGATATAAGCAAAATAAAGAGATATATTTTTTAAATCTTCTAATAACAAAACATTTCTATCAGAATCTCATTTGTTCATTTTGTTTTTCTAAAATATGGATTTGCATTAACTTCCAGTGTAATAATCAGTATTCTCCGATGAAGAAGACAAACGCTTTCTCTTTTATGTTACACATAAAAGAAAAAAGCAGGTGAGATTCATTTATACTAGCTTTGTTGCTTAATTCAAAATTTACAGCAATTACATGTAATGTAGAACTCAAGATTAGACAGATCATTTATAATGTTATTAATGAAAATAGAATCTTCGAACTCGTTTGATTACAGTAGACTAAATTTTGATAAATATAAGTGAGTCTTGTTAGATACTCTATCAATTTAACTAGAATATGTATTTACTTAACATTGGTCTTTCAAAGCATATTAATGTATCATTGGTAGTAAGGATATCAAGCCTAGTTTTCGGAGCTACGGTGGTGTAGTGGATAGAGGCTCAGATTGCCACGCAGCAGACCCGGGTTCGAATCCTGCCCATCATCTCTGGTTTTTCTATGTGATATGTATACCGTAGCTCTGGTGGTTCGGAATCCACCTTAAACAGTAGGACCTAGGCCAATTGACCTTAGCAGTCGGTGCCGAAAAATGAATTAAAAAAAAAAAAAACCTAGTTTTCCTCTTTAAGAATACAAGATCTCAACAAGAACTTTCCAAATTACTGAATTGGACATCATGTCTTTTTTGTTCACCAGATAATGTATAACATTCTTCTTTATACTCTTACATTTTTATGTCTACTATATAAGTCTATGGTACATAAGGTTATTGTATCTTTATATTGCAAAAAGTATTTTTATATTTAAATATAATGTGGATAATCCAATATTGATACATATAAAATATTTTCCTTTTCAGGATGTTAAGCAAATATTTTATTTATTAGAAAAATTACGAATATCACAGGTAGAAAATTGATAAAAGTATTAGACAGTTAGCAAAATATTCAAAAATATTTTATTTAAATAAATAATAAAATAAACATTAGGTATAAAACCTACGAAGAATCTAATTTAATTCCAAATTAATTTAAAGTGCTAATGTACGATGATAATATGAATAATTGTCTGTAACTTTTATGGTTTATTTAAATTATTTAATAGCTATATATGGTTTATATTGATTTTGACATAAAATATTTACTGAAAGGTACTTTAATTCTGGTTTTATTCAGGATAATACTGAACTTCTCTGTGTACTTAATATCAGATTAGATAGATTTATAAGAGACAGATTCAAAAAGAGTGCAGGATAGAAGTTAGGCGCTGCGACTCAGTTCCCACGTCTCGCATCACATTCGACGAGTTTTTTGTTACAGGGGGACGTTTAGTACCGGGTGTCCGTTAATTCCCCTTAATTAAGCTCGATTAAGGTTAATGCACCATAGTTTAACCCTAGTTTACTAAATCCAATGCACCTCGAAGGATCTACAACGTTTCGTTTTATCGATCGAATTCTCTATGATTAATTTCTCGGTGCACTAGTAAAACACGTTATCTTGTGCTTTTTTTTGTCGGAATCGTACGGATATTAAGACAGATTACCATATAATATTGAATGCGAGTTCAAATTCTACCATCATTTCGTTGTCAGGAGAACTTTATGTAAATCAGGTGTGGTTTTCCAGAACAGGTGATCCCAACGGAGAGAACAAAAAAAAACATAGTTCTTACAATAAAACAACATTTTGCTCATCTATGAGCTATTTTTATAGTAAATTTTTTCTACAATAAAACAAATTGCGAATGAATGAATGAATGGAGGGATACGGGAAACGTATACTAAATTGGCTCAAGTAAATTGGATGCTTACGAAATTCAAGAGATTTTGAAATTTTACTTTGATCCGATATGTGATGAGGATTATAGGTTATATTCCGATATATACTCTGAGTACTGTAAAGTATGACGTCAAAACAGTATTATGTGAAGCTGCTTTTGTTGGGGTCAGTACTGATAGAGTCCGCAGGAGTGAGGGGCAAACTCCAAGTTGACTTTGGGGGCCTCGTGTGGAGAAATTAGGAAGTTCCGGAGAACTGACGCCACAGCTCACGAAAGGTGCCGTAGCACGGCTAACGAGTGCCCGCACTAATCCCCCAACTTTCCAACATCTCAATGTATTTCGTTCGTTCTTACAGCATTTCTGTTACTCTCAATGTATCTCGCTCGCTCTTGATGCGTCTTTCTTGCTCTCAACGTGTCTATTCGCATTCGATATGTTTTGCTTTAGTTTGCGATGTTGCCTTGCGACATTGCCGATGAAGCCTAAGTACAAGAAATCCCTGTTGAGCTTTCTTGCCTGGATAGACTTTGCCGTAGCATTTGCTCGTTGTCCAAATACAGTGTTGCATTTAAGCGACCTTGATCAATGGAATAGGTTGCATACTTTGCAACCAAACATATCTCCGTGTAATGCCGGCAAAATCAGATACGCTCTCAACATTTACTTAATCTATAGCGTTATGTGATTATCATTTGCAAAAATATAGTAGCACAGAAAGCTACCAAATGTAAAAAAAAATAGAATACAATAGAGTCCAGCTTTATTTTAAAACACACAAAATAAACACATAAATTGATCAATTTCGTATTTTTCATACAACATGTAAGTATAACAATAATATAAAGAAATAAGAATATAAAATTATATTCTTAATTATAAAGAATATAATGTTTATAGAAGAAGTTTCTAATAATCCTTTTTTCGAGCATGTAACAAAGATCATTAGAAACCCCTTTTTATATTCACCAAATCGAGTATACTCATTGGATCATAATTTTTATAAATCTATTAAACAAAAAAATCAAAAATATAGAATTGTGTGGAATCGAACCGTCGACGTCGTTCTCGCACTACCTTTTATTCAAACAAGCTGAAAAGCATTTGAAACTGTCTCGACAGAATAGACGTAGAAGAAACGTGGCTGGCGCGGAATTATGCAGTCATGATGGTAATCAAACGGTTTAGACTGAGGGGAGTTTTTATACAAAGGTGTTTGGAGGACAGTTACACGTTCTTGAGATTTTTGTTCTAAATATTCTCTGTACAATTACGCATAACGTTAAATGGCCCGATGTTGCAATTTGCCCCTTAAAACTTTACAAAAAGTAAAAGTAAGTTTTTCTAGAAGAAAATTTTTGTTCGGCAACTTTTTCAAAAACAAATTATTGGTAGATTATGGCATACTTCTCCCGAATATGAATAAATGTTTTAATAAACATTTTTTTTCTACGCCCTGAGCCCTGAAAAGTATAAATATAGACCTGCCCGTGTTTCACATCTTCTCCGGTAGAGGTGCTGATTTCACTCTATTTATCGAAAAATTGTCGGAACGTTTATTTCTTCAATTTCGAATGAAGCGCATAATGATTGTGATATTTATATTCAGAAAAATTCGGCCAACAAGATAGCTTTTTTGAAAAAGTGGCCAAACAAAATAGTTCGTTCGAAAAACGTGCACCTTAATTTCCCATTGAAGGTTCAACGAAATTGCAAAATCTGTCAGAGCTATCTTCTACTCGCGAATATAATGTATCTTTTAAAGCGAAATCATGAAGAGATATAGCGGTTTCGCTGAATACACGTAACGAGCGGGAAAATCTCACATCGATCGTTTGTATCTCTGATCCCTGTCCCACATGCTCTTGTCGTGTCGATTCGTCTCCTTCTCTCCGAAACTTCTGCAATTCTCCATAAGAGACCCCCAAAATCAGTAGGACAAATCAGGGCTGCCAACAAACTCACTCCTGCGGACCCTTTACTTCAAAAACATGAAGTTGACATGCGTAGCGATTTATAAAAAAATTGCTTATAATACTTTATATGGACCACTCGATCTGCTATGCGTGCATGCAGTTAGAAAATCTACTGTAAGGAACTGAATATAAATTTTGCATCAGTAATGAGAGCCTAATTAGTCGGACTAGAGGGTTCACTGGTAGTTTCGGTGATGGTGTATTATTTTCTGAGGCGGTCACACATAGAAATCCTTTTTTTTTTTTTTAAACTGATTAAGGTACGCAAGATAAAAAATAAATACCTTAAACAAAATATATATCTTTGTTTTCTGTGATCTTTTCACATTTTGCTAACGAGAAATTGATTCTAGAGCTATAAAAAGATTTTTTTTCAGCGTCGATCCAATTCTCAACAAATTTTCGCAGTTCTTCGAAATAATGAAGTTGGGTATCCTCTAATGTTGTAATTCTTAACCTTTTTTAGTGATTGGTACTTCCATGAAAAATGTATTCCTTTTTTTTTTTATTTTGCGAATTATGTTCTTTGTAAAATAGTTGATTTATTAAAATATAAATAGATATATTGACATAAAAATTATAAATCTCTCGCACCTCTAGAAATACACATCTTTGTTGTATCGAATGGGGTGATATCTGGAAAACAGACAGGATGTGGTAAAATTTTCTATTTCGACTCTGATGACGTTTACTACATTGATGATACAACTTAAGGTCAAATATTATTATAAAGAAGGATCCCTGAGGATTGTTACATAAAAGTAACTTTCCTTTTTTGTGAATTTTTCCCATATCATATAAATATTTTGTGATTGTACATAAGGAATAAATAATTTGTTCCTTGACCCTTCAAGCGGCGCAAGAAGAACTTGGAATGTGTCTGTGGCAGTGTCAGGTGGCAATGACCATTTGGATCAGATTTATAAATTATGATCGACACTTGCATGATTTACAATGTGCACAGAAATCAATTATGGCTGTTACAATACACATTGATATATTTAATCGTTTATATATAAACACGTGTTCGTGAGCATAACATTATAGAGCTTAATATAACTTATTGCCAATCTAAGAAGGTGGGAAAAGAATGGATCAGCCCTTAAAATTAAAAAAATATCCTTTAACACGTTGACTGCCACACGCGTTTACAATAAAATCTCCAGGCCACGCAAACCACTCTACGAAGCGTATTCTGCTGGGTAATTTGCAATATCTTTTCAAACACATGTGAATATCCTTCGCAAGTAGTCAAATTACCGTCACCCCAATACGGGTGATGCGGCCCGACCAGAAACATTACTGTCACCCGAATATGGGTCACGTGGCAGTCAACATGTTAAGAAGAAACATTTGCATCACATATCTTAATCTATGAAGTATCATCAATTTCTATCAGATTTCTCTGGTTTTTAGCTATCGCTTTTCCCTGATTAAATGTATAAGCAATGCACGTCAAATTTTTTCATTTTTATGAAGCTGTAAACAGAATATTTACTACGTTTATTGTTCATAACTAACTGAATATTGTAAATTCATATAAAGGAATTCGGAAACAATAACTGTGACTAAAATCTAAAAAAAAACTAAAATTAATGCCGTTTCTTGCAAAATACTCCAAACAAAATCATATTCTTATTACTTTGTAATGAGTGACATTGCAGCCTAAATATGCAAAGTCAATGAATGTTATAGGTGGAAATAGGCTTTCCAAGTGACAGATCCTCTTTGCTCGTCTTTTTTATAAGCTATTTTATCATCAATTGCTATGGTAATTTGTTTTAGGACTTACTGTTGCAGGTGTGTTGCACATTACCTGAGCGATATTATACATATCATAGGAAAATTGTCTATAATCCACTTTTATTCTTTTCTTGCTCCGTTAATGATAAGGCAGAGTATTTCAGAGCAGATGCTCCTAATCAGGAGAGTACCGGAAAAAAACAGATTCCTTATAATATACCGATGTTTTGACTTGTCTGTAAGTATTTTCAAAGTGAATTTTTTCTATATAACAATACTTATACCAAATTGATGCAGATACATTAAATAGTTTTGAAATTGAACAGAATACAAATTTTTAAATCGATCCTATATGTAATAGCAATTATGGTTGTTACTTATGATATAGATATTAACACTCATTGCTAAAGGCATATATATACATTTTCACAATAATACGAATTAATATATATGAAAGGTATAAATATATACTCTTACATATCCATAAATGTATACGAAAAGCATAAATGTACATCTTCTGTATTTCTTTTTTATTATAATACCTATTATAGTTTTACAAACTGATTCAACATGAAATTTATCATTTTATGTAACATAGCAACTAAATATCGGTTTTTTAGGTACTATATTATGAATGCTATGCGTAAAAAAAACTCTTACCCAGAATATTGGTTAAAGAACAAATGTATAACAACCGACAATTTTCATCATATTATGTCTCGAGGCAGATTTTTAAACTTAATATTTTGCTTACATTTTAGCAGTTCTGAAGTACTAAACAGTAAAGATATGATAGATTTCAACTCTTTTTAACTCTTTTTAAATCAAAATTTCTACCTTGTTTAAAATACTTGTATTGACGAAAGCTTATTATTGTTCAAAAGTCGCTTATTGTTCAAGCAATTTATTCCACCTAAACATAATCGAATCGGCATAGAGTCCTCCACTGCTTGCTAATGTAATACAGGGTATATTTTAGACATGATATTATATTCAGGTTTGGAAACACAAATTTCCGTATTTCAAGAAAATTTAGGTAATGCTAGTAATATAGTCGTGACAGTAGTGAAAAATTATTTCGAGAAAGGTCATAGTTTATATATTGATAACTAGTACACGAGTTCTATTTTAACACCTTATACTTAAACCACATAAATAGTTGTGCTACTGTAAAAAAAATTGCAAATATGTTCCAATTATGTTCGTTTATCACGCAGCTCCGACCGCAAAGGGTTACTTACCACCTATTATTATTTAAGGAATGTACAAATTAGGTCAAGTAAATTAAAATAGCTTTAAAAGTTACTTAAAATAAATTGAAAAATGGATATTTTTAATTTACTTGCAATTATTATTTTTTTAAACCTGAAGATTAGTATCGAATCTCTGGGTACAAATGTATTTGATCAATTCAATGGAATTACAGTATTCTACGTTTATGTGCACTTTGTATGCTTGCCATCATTTTCTGTAATTGTGTTGGATTCTACTACTCGAGGATATTGCTTGGAGCATTTTCCGTTTATCGTGTATGGTGAATTTCGATTCAATGTACTGCAAAGTCCATCTATCATATATTTTGTCACAATTTCATGCAAATCCTTATTGACATTGGCATTGGGTATTTTTGTACACCGGTTTCATTTGAAGTGACTTTGTTATAGAGCCAGATTGATGTATGTGCATGTGGCAATCCTCTTTTTTGGCATTTCACTAAATACATCCAACAGCACACAGATTCATTCACTTCATATTTTACTATTAAACCCATCAGTGCTTTCAGCTCCTTCCTAAAAACATATGCTGTGATGTCATGCCTATCCACCTGTGATTGCTCAGGAAGTAAGAGCTGTTATATATGGTTCTGAACTGGATTAAATGTGAATATAATGAATAGGCGTGGATGCCTGTAGTGACGAATTGAACAACTGCATCTTGAGCGTACTCATGTATATGATGCGCACTGTCTGTACATACAGTTTGCAAAATCGTTAGTTTTGCAACGTTACTTGTATTTCAGTCATTTTCAACTGTCTCTCGCAAATGATCGTATTTTTCAGAGCAAAGCCTGGGCTTATTCAAATGCATCAATATCAAATATTCTATTTTGATTTTTGCATACATATCTACAATGTATTGATGAAACAATTGACAGCATTTCTAAATGTGATTGTCTTCATTCTCTTGAATCATTAATTACTATGAATAATAGTTTATTGCGCTGTATTTCTTATTTGATTCTTCGACATTGCCTGGATTTATCATCTTAATGTTAAACTGTTATCCAACGATATCATCCAAAGAAATGGTTGGATACTACAGGGCACTGTAGCATTGGTGAGTTTCTCTGATGAAGAAGAATATCTCTAGATTGGAATTGAGCTCCAACTATTACAATTACTACTTCGTCTATAGTTGGAGCATTGAATCTTTGCACATATTCTCCAGCAGGCGCTTTGTAAGCATGAATAACATTCTTGTGTGTATCAGATGGCATCATGTAAATTGCTGTTTTAAAAGAATGCATCAAATTATTTTTTTGTGAAAAAGCTGTTGCACTTGGAAACAATTGACTGTTTTATGCCAGTAGAAATTCTGCAGCATGCATTTAATTTATCATTGCCATCACTGATGAAATACATTTGTAGGAATCTATGTTGAGCATCTGGAAATGGAAGGGGAAAACCTTATTATTATTATGATATATTTGTCGTTTCACTTTAATAGTTGGCATGAATTGAGTTGTTACGATTTCTGCGCCGAACAACGTCATTTGGAAGTATGAGTTGTATTTCCCAATGTTAGATATGAAATGCTTTAAATAGGCGGTATATTCGACAAACAAAGATTTTAATGGCTCTTGCGGTTTTTCAAGTTGAGGCAGTTTAATCTTCTGGAGGCACAGCATATTCCTTTTGTTTCTCCATTAAACTTTCAACTGTTATAATGACACACTTCAATCATAGTGCTGTTGAAAACATGTCAGTTTAAATTTATAAAAAGCATGTTTTTACCTGTCACAGATGTGACATTTATATAATAAGTATATGAAAACATGTCCGCATTTGAATGCAACATTGTGTCAACATTTTAAAGCAATTGGTCAAGAACTTTCAGAGATTTACAATAAAAATTAATGGGCTTTTTAAAGATTCAAAAGACTAGTAATTAGATGTTATTGTTACTTTTAACATGTATTCAAAGAGCAACTGGTGTGAAACCTTTTCTGTCCTTCACCGTGATTGTCCAAGACAATATAAAATTAACAGAGAACGTCACTTTGATATATTTAGAATTGTACAAAAGAAATTACAGAAACTGATCAAACTTTTCTGCTATAATTTTTTCTAACTTTAAACTATTTAATGAGATAAATATATGTCCAAATTCATTTTCTCCTAAACTTTCTAATTTTGAAGTTCTCTACATGACATATTTACATCTACGAACATCCGTAAAAGGGATGTAATCGTGAATTCAGTATTAAAATTGGCCTTATTGATGAAAAATTTCTTCAGCAATAAATATAATTAAATATAATCAATAAATATAATAAATGTAGTCAAAAAGTTCTTTGAAAGTAAATGCCAAAAGTAAATATAAAAATTAAGTGCAGATATATCGAACACAATGTCTTAAATCTGACATAATTTAGCAATCATATTATAAGCCTAATAAAACTATTTTAATAGATGAGCATCTATTATCTATGATAGCCTCAAACTAATTTATATAATATCTTGCTTAGAACATTATTGATTAGAGGACAGCATTCTCATCATTTATAAAAATAAGCTAAAATCAAAGATATTGGAATTGTAATAAGCACTAAACACATGTTTATAAAATTATAAGATGAGAACAAATGTACCTCATAACTATCAACAATTAAATATTACAATATCACAGAATTTCGAATAAATGTGATTCATGAAGTGTCCTGTAAATATACCATGAAAGCAATATTGTTCCGACGATAAAGCATTTTTTAATGTTATAAATTTTATATTAATATGTAATATTACAGTTTTATTCATATGTTAATAGTGATAAATGAGAAAATGAGCGATATGGTCCACGTGTCAAATTGATGCGTGTCCATAGAGATACGTATATCAGAAATATGGTTAAACCTAGTAGTGTTAAACACGACAAAATTTCACCGATCCTGTCTACAGGCTCACAACCAAATTGTACGTTTATATCATTAATAACTGGGTACATAATGCTCACTAAAACTATAATAGATTGAGCTATGTTATTATCAAACCAGCTTTTCATGAGAGAAGTATCCAGTTCATACTTAGTGCTCTTTTACACAATAGTTTTCTACTTTGTTTTTTAGGTGTAGATCTATATGAATCGTTAATTATAAGTCCATTTTTTTTGTTATTTTGAGATATTTAAGGGTTTGTATTTTAACACATTCGCGTCGGATGACGCCTAATGTCGTCATTTAAGATTTTTACTTGGGTGCGGATGACGATTAAAATCGTCATTTAAGTTATCACTTAACTATTCTTTAAAGGTATCATTTTTTCCCCACCTATTACTAATGTTATTAAATGTTTTCAAGCACACCGTACAAAAAAAATTTTTTTATTATCTCTTGTAATTTGTTATTTGAAGATTAGTGATATAATGTATAATTTTAAATTTTAACATTACTATTACAGTAGACATATAGCAACTGAAATTTGAAAATTATTGAAAAATATTTTCATAATTGTAATAAATAATAAAAATATTTAGAAATATAATTGAAAATCCCCATATTTGTGTATAAACAAGTCCTATGCTCCCTTCTTTAAAATTTAATACTGAAATATTAATTATATAAAAAGTTATAGTAATTTTTCTAAACCTATACGCGATTGTGACGATTGACAAAAAACGGCCCCGTGCACACCGAATCAATAATTTGTTCCGCGACCACTGAAGGGGGGCAAGGAGAAGCTGGAATGCGACCGTGGCGATGTCAGGCGGCTGGGGCCAATTCGTCCAAATTTATAGACTCTGTGATCGACATACGCGCTATTTACAAACTCCGCAGAAATGCATAATTATCGTTGTTACAATACACGTTGGCATAT
>JBCFXI010001283.1:0-63277 GCA_038496175.1 Ampulex compressa | reverse complement strand
TTTTTTTTTATTCATTTTTCGGCACCGACTGCTAAGGTCATATGGCCTAGGACCTACTGTTTAAGGTGGATTCCGAACCACCAGAGCTACGGTATACATATCACATAGAAAAACCAGGCGCTTCTACCTTTCACGTCCTCGCCATATACTGCCCTTTCCATACCACGCGCTGCAGGCCTGGCCTCCCAAACTTCCCTCTCTTCTCCACGTGCCCGCATCGCGCACACAGATCCACGAAGCACGGTCAAACGTACACATACGCAGGCACAGGGCGCTACAAAGAAACGATGGATCCTCCAATACCGCGTCGTTGCGCCCGCTTTAAAAGTCCTGTCTGAGCTACGGTTGTGTAGTGTATAGAAGCTCGGACTTCCACGTGGGAGACCCAAGCTCGAATCCCGTACATCACCTCTGGTTTTTCCATGCGATATGTATACCGTATCTCTGGTGGTTCGAAAGCCACCTTAAACAGTAGATTTTATTTTAATTAATTTAAATTTTATAATATAATACATTTTATATATATAATTTAATTCAAATTTTCTTTTAATTAATTTAAATTTTATAATGTAATACATTTATAATATAATACATTTTATATATAATTTAATTTTAATTTTATTTAAATTATTTTTAAAAAATGGTACCTCCACTCAGCAGTCGATGGATTTCTATCCAAGACACCACGATGGACAAACGAAGGAATTTCAGGAACAAAAGAAGAAGGAAAGAGTAGAGCTGCGGTGGTGTAGTGTATAGAAGCTCGGACTTCCACGTGGGAGACCTAGGTTCGAATCCCGCTCACCACCTCTAGTTTTTCCATATATATATACACACCATAGCTCTTTAAGGTGTTAGAAATCCACCATAAACACTGGATCCTACACCAAACAACCTTAGCAGTCGATGCTCAAAATTGATGAGAAAAAAAAGTCCCCTATCCTACACATACACAAAGAAAATCAACTCGCGAGCCCTCGATCGATCGGCACTAGCGAGCTCTTCTCGAGCCGCAGGTGGATATCTAATCGTATCGAATTTAGGGATTTCGACACGGGGTAACTCGACGCCGCCGTATTAACTTTCCGGTATACGTCGAGATCAGAAAATTAGTTTTCCCTGGAATTATCCGATCTCCGCCCGAGGCACAGGCGGCGGAAGGCATTCGTTGCACGTAACGACGTGTTAAATCCGCGATAAGAAGCCTCTCTCGGAGATCCTCCTTCCTCCCATCTCGGATGAGTGGCTCCCCTTCAGGTACATCTCATTTACGTTAATGAACTTACTTTGTTCCCTAGGCGGGATGCAGGAGGACCGCGCAGGAAGAGTGTGGCCCCCTTTGCGAAAACAAAGCTGGGGAAATTTAACGAACGGCCGCGGCTCCCTTGGCGGGTAAATACGCGGCTTACACGTGTTTCCCCGAAATTGCGATTGCCCGAACTTGCCGCCGGTTTCCTTGCATAATTAACCGGAAAGTTTCGATCCCCGCCCTTCGCCGCGTCTTCCTCGCGTTTTTAATTAACCGCCATTTGATCCGCGCCTCCGACGTGGCCCTGGAGTGAAGCGAATTGAGAGCGATCTTGCGTCCCGGGAAATACTCCGTGCACACGTGGAAATGGAAGGGGGAGAGGGATTTTCTACGCGAGCCTCTGGAGTGTTACCGTAAAGAATTCCTCTTGGAGTTGGTCCAAAGTTGAAAGCTTAAACAGGAAATTATTCTGACTTGCTTATGCGATTGCTAGGAATGAAATAGTTTTAACACTAGAACTACCAAAGCTGTCAAAATGACTGGTCGGTCGTTTCTTCAAAAAATCGTAGTGCTTTAAAAGGATGCATTCTTTTGAGATTTTCCATGATTTTCATGGAATATTTACATCATCATTTTGATTTACTGAAATGTCCCTTTACTCTTCCCTTTTTGTGGTGTTTTAAATGTGTCCAGGAAGTGGCCGGTAGTTCTAGTGTTAATGTATCAGGTGTACCGGTATGAATTGAAAGTTTTTTTGTGAAAATGAAACACCAACTTTGAATGGGATAGTAAACAAATATTATTCAAAGTATCGACCATTGCTTTCTACAGATTTTGACCACCTTTCTGGCAATTTGTGGAAAGCACGCCAATAGAAATGTTCGTCTTTTGAAGCAAATAGACGGATAGAATTCGTTTCGTATGTAGAAAAAGGAAGGATTTGGACTGAGGATTTTAATGTAGAATCCGTTTTATAGAACGAAGGAATGGAAGGATTTGGACTGAGGATTTTAATATAGAATCCATTTTATAGAATGAAGGAATGGAAGGATTTGGATCAAGGATTTTAATGTAGAGTTCGTTTTATAAAATAAAAGAATGAAAATGAGCCGCGCGTAATTTCTATACAGATCCCAATAATGATATTCTTTCAAAGGTGTATTCAGTGTGTTATCCTATTTGGATAATCCCGACGAAGCGGATGTTGTAGAAAATCCGATGTTTGTCCGTTAATTATCTACGACGCGAGCGAAGGGTGTGTTATACACGCGTTAATGCTGGACATTTTGTTTACTCCCGATCTACAAAGCAGCCTGCCATTCCCGAGGGTTTCGAGGCGGTTATCTGATAATTGGTCACCGGAGCTTTAGCCGCGACGAAAGTTTAAGGCTGCTTAACTTCTTTTTTTTTTCGGTCTGGTTAAATATACGGCTGCTTTGCCTTGCATAGGACCTCGAAGTCGTCGAATTATCAGCACTGATGAATATTCCATGCCACGTGGTGACGCAAAATTCAAAAGTCTGGCGTCCTGAATATTTTCTGCGCATAAAGAGCAAACAAAACGTCTCCGTTTTCTACTCGTATTATTCAATACGCAACAATATCAAGTTAAGAATTATTATTAAGAAAAATCAAAAGACAAGGAATATATTTCATCGAGAAAAAGTCTTCAGCTTAAAGTTTGCTTAAAGGCTTTTCGGACGTGTGATCAATATTTTTTTTTTTTTACATGAAACTACGGGTGTAAAAAGAAATATGTTTGTCGATGTACAATTTCCAGCGCGTTAAGACAACGTTTGAAATCCAAGACCGCCGCCTTCGTCCCGCCGACAGCTTAAGGCTACTTAACATTGTTTTCGTACCGATTAACCCTACGACGGCCTTTCCCTTGCAAATTAGCCCAGGTCTTGTCAATTTATCCGCGTCAATGAATATTCCATATCGCCCCAAAGAGGAAGATTTCAAAGCCTTTCCCCGGGCGTCGTGGAACGCCATAAGTCGTCGTTTATATTAAATTATTCATCGCGTTATTTTATGACCTACGCGATCCAAGTTGTAAAAATGATTTGATTAATCGCTGTCATAAGGAATAAAATACATCTTACATTTGCCATTGCAGTGCGTTAAACGCGATGAAAATATAAAGGACATCACCATATTGTATTGTTAATAAAATTTTACATAATGTTGATAAATGTGTTAATAATATCAATAGATACCATTAGTCCAACGAATCAAGAAAATGCATAAAGATCAATACACTAATAATCCATATAAGTTCGACGAAAAATTAAAAAAATCTATTTAACATTACAGATGAAGAACTCATGAACTTTTACATACCAACCTCCAAGCAACGAACTTCTCGAAAATCACAACTCGTTCCAAAGGCGACTAAAATGGTAGACGAACAACGAACAACTTTATCACAAAGATACACAAAAGACGCACAAAGTACCATCTTACAGTATAACAAAACTCAATGAGAGACAAACGCGCGTAAATAGTAAATTTACGAGAGTCACGTCCGCGACTTTCCTCTTGTCCCGAGAAACGTACGTTTGGGCCAATGATCCGAGAGGTCGACGTGCTTTACATTGAAAAAGGAAAAAAAAAAGGTAGCTTTGGATAAGAAAGTGAAGCACAAGTTTCAGGGTCGCCCTCGTCCTTCACGCTCGGCATTATCGCGCGAAACATCCAAAACGACCGAGCCATCCTCGCCATTAGTACACCTGGTAAAGTACTAAGTACGTCTAAGACCTCGTCCCGGTTTGAATAATATACGCGCCGGCCGGGGCCAAGTTCCCGCGGGTATAAAGTATGGGCGACACGGAAGTAACGAGCAGCGCGGATGGAAAAGGCGGGGATAATTAAGCTCCATTTTTAAGGCGATGCGGCGAGCGCGGTCCTCGAACTTTAAACTTTGGGCACCGCGCTATTAGGGGCCGGTAACTCCTGAGGCCATTCTTCGTAGGCTCGACGTTAATTCCGCGTTACCGCCGGCCGGCCATTACCGCCAGGCCGCGTTTTACTCAAGGCGAACATCGATCAACTCCTCCTTACTTCCTGTCCCGCTCGCGAGCCTGCTCCTCTCCCGATTGGGGGATTTTCCTTGGATGTGGGATCGTTTTATATGCATCACCAGCTGGACTGTATTTAGGTTCGGGTTCTCGAGATGATCGAGAATGCGCCAGAGTGTAATTGTGTGGGGTGCATGGGTATATAAGGGGTGTGTGCGAAAAGTAAGGGGAGTTTTGTAATTTCGCGGATCCTGTTGGTTCGATTTGCGCGATTTTTTTGCTGTTGTAATGGCGAATATGACTGCAAAGTGTCTGTGCATTGTTGGCGATATTGGATGTTTAGTCTGTTGGATGTTGTCTAAAAGGTTGCATGTGTTTTGTGCATTGTACTATCTTTCTGTCGTACTGGTAGTACTGGTTGCACTTTGTTGCTCCTTCGTGAATATTTAGCGAAAGACAATACTGCAGTGATGCTCCTGTCTCCATATTCACCAAATAGGACTTCGTGTAAATGTTCTCCATTCCCAAAAATGAAGAGAACCTTAAAACAGCGTCATTACTCAAGCATAGATAAGATTAAAAGCAAGCATCGCTGAGAGAGCTAAACACTATCCCAAAGATCGACTTCCAGAAGTGTTCAGAAAATAGAAAAAAAACGCTGGAATATCTCTATAATATCTACTAACAACTATTTCAAAATCCTCCATATCATTCATATAAAAAAATAAATAAGTTCCTTCTAGAAAACAAAACCTTATTACTAAAACACACCTCCCATAGTGTCCTCTCTTAATGAACCTCTTCCTTCCATTCACCTCTCCGATCATGCAGCCACCTTACACCTATCATACACCTATCATACGATCTTACAACAATCAAACACACGCCATACTATCCCACCCATCACCTCAGGTTTTTCTATGCGATATATATACCGTAGCTCTGCTGGTTCGCAACCCACCTTAAACGGCAAGTCCTAGACCAAATTAGACTAACTAGACAAAAACTTAGCAGTCGATGCCGAAAAATGAATTGAAAAAAAAAACCCACGCGACACTAGTCGCACCCAGTATCATCACCACCCACAATATTCTCCCAACAATAAGTTTCCTCTCAGCAATGCAGCCAGTCCCACCCTATCAGTCACCCCCACTTACCGCATAATCATTCGACCAGCCCCTCTCCACGCATCGATATCCTCCGAAGAGTCGATCTCCTTTGGAAATGAAAGGAGGGTGCAAAAACAGGGATGCGCGGTGCTCCGTTGCAAGGGGAGGAAAACTCGCGATTCCCAGCTGGGTGGGGGCGACTGAGGGTGCCGAAGGTCGGGGTGGAAGGGCGAAGTTATCTTGCGGCGGAAAAGGAGAGCGTAAAAGTCGAAAGCTTCAATTAGGCTCATCCATCTGCGGCGCTCAAAGAGCGCCGGGGGAGGGGCGGAGGGCTGGGGGAAGAGGGTCGGGCGTAAATTGGGGTGAGGACGAGCTGGGTGGAGCTTCGCGGTGGGTGCACGAGAGGCAACGAGGGGTGGACGCGGCTATTCCATTTATTCCGGTTGATTTTATTGCTCGCGCAAGCCGGCCAACTTCTCGAATCTTAGTTTCGAGAGTTCCTCGCCGTCGATTCGAGGCCAGCCCCGGCGTAAGCAATCCCCGCGAGCGGATTCGAGCAGGGGAAACTGGTTCCCGCCGTGTGGCCTTTGATTCGACGAGCGAGAGGCTCGCGGTGAATTGTTATATCAACACATCCGCGGGAGGCTGATTTCTCCCGATAGCGAGCAGCGGAGGAAATAATGAAGTTGCGAAGATGTTTGCAGGAATACTTGTATCGTTAAAGGAAGGATGAAAGTTAGGAAATTTGCTTCGACATATCGATGTTGCGATTATGTGCTGTTTAAGATAAAGAGATTTTTATCATTTGTATATCTTGTTCTATAGGTAGACCACGTATTATAATTGTGCTGAATTTATAATTATTAATTTGATATATTTTTATTTAATTTTATGACAGACCACGTATTATTATTGCGCTGAATTTATAATTATGAATTTTGTATATTTTTATTTCATTTTATGATAGATCACGTATTATAATTGTGCTGAATTTATAATGATGAATTTTGTATATTTTTATTTAATTTTATAATAGACCACGTATTATAATTGTGCTGAATTTATAATTATTAATTTGATATATTTTTATTTAATTTTATGATAGATCACGTATTATTATTGTGCTGAATTTATAATTATTAATTTTATATATTTTTATTTAATTTTATGATAGACCACGTATTATTATTGCGCTGAATTCATCGTGTCGCATTCCGAGATGGAAATTGCAGGGCGTGAATTCACGTCAGCGGCGATCAGGAATGGAGTTTAAAGTGTCGTGAATTCACGTCAGCGGTCGCGAATGCGTTAACGCCTTGATCGCCACGCGCATTTACAAGGAAATCTCCCTCGGGCCACGTGCGCTGCTTAGAAGTAACTTGGGTATTGTCGTGCAGCAATGCCAAGCGCACTTCTAAGATCGAAACTTACTCGATGCAGGTGTGTAAACGTATCAGGGCCATTGGTTCTTGTTATAGAAGAGGATAATTAATTCATATAATTACTTAGATTAATTGTAGATTAAGTAATACTTCATATAATTACTTAAACTAATTAGAAAAAGATAATTACATTCACTCGAGGAAGGACGATCGTTTTTTTCTTTACAGCCTTTCGATAAAACCCATTAAATTTTTTTAGCAAAAAATATTTAAGTGCGATACGATAAGGATATGATCTTGAGATTTCTTAACTCTTATTGAAACAATGTAATTTTTTTAGTTTTATAGCGTATTTTGTACTGTCAGTCACCGCTGATTGACGCGGTCTGAACGGAAAGTTCAGAGTCACTCACCGGTGACTGACGTGGCAGTCAACGTGTTAAATGACAGGGCTTAGCCGTTCGTTTCGCGCACCGCGATGTTCCTAAGTTTCTGGGCGTTTAACGTGGTTCAAGTTTGGTTTCGGCTGTTTAACGTCTGGTCGTGCTGGAAAATATAATAAGAATAGCACAGTTTTTTTTTTTAGAGATTATAGCGCTTAAATGGTATTTTAAAATTCACAGAATTAGAATGATCAAGAATTATGCTAGGATTTGGTTGAACCATGCGATAATTGTGCTGATTATTCTCTGATATCTAGACTTTCATTCAATTTATTTCTTATTAGAGACACATATCTAGGGTCATAATTTTCGACAAAACGGAGGCACCTTATGTTTTGTCGCTCACTATTTGTAAATGTTTATTTGTAAATCTGTTTTTCAAATTATTCCAACAAAGGAACATAGGGAAAGATCGCAAATTTTCCATAAAAATTGTAAGAAAAGGCAAGCTTCACTACTACCAAAAATATTCTCGGCCCTACAAAGTTAAGGTGGTAAAATAAATATCGGAATGGCTGCTAAATACTTAGATCTCTTTATATCGAACCTCCCTTCCTTCGGTTAATTACTTCTGCTTTAATCATCTACAACCCGCGGTGGCGTTAAGTTACGTCTAACCCTCCGAATAAGCCCCCCGTGCCGACGTCGTAAATAATGGAGTTCATTTCGGCCCAACATATCGGAAAAATTCAACGCGCGTGTCTATCACCGGCACCGCGGGAACTCAATGTTTCATCCACATTGCGATCGATGAAAAACAATTACCCAAGCGCCTGTATCTCTCCCATCGTTTCGCCCTTCTGCCCTTCGAGATAACGAATTCAATTAAAAAAAAAAGGAAAAAAGAATCGTCCCGTTTTGACTTGACGAATATAATCGCCGGCTTCCTTTTCCCGGTGCAGGTGAATTTGTACCGAACGTATGGCGCCTGCTTTGTTTGATCTACTCCTCGTTTTCGGCGCGAGACTCTTTGTACGCTGTATACGTGTATAACCGTATCTATACCATGTATGCTTTGAGCGGTAATAGCCTACGATTTTGGCGTGCCTGGTTTAATAAGTGTGTAGCTATACTTCGAGTAGGAACAATTTTTACATTAAGGTGGCATTTTTTTACAATCCTAGATTATTCTAGTGTGTACGTGCGTGCATGCGTGTGTATGTGCGTGTGCGTGTGCGTGTGCGTATTCGTGTGTGTAATCATGTTCATGTGTGCGTGTGCGTGTGCGTGATCATGTTCATGTGCGTGTGCGTGTGCATGTGCGTGCGCGTGTGCGTATTCGTGTGCGTGATCATGTTCATGTACGTGTGCGTGTGCGTGTGCGTGCGCGTATTCGTGTGCGTGATCATGTTCATGTGCGTGTGCGTGTGCGTGTGCGTGTGCGTGTGCGTGTGCGTGTGCGTGTGCGTGTGCGTGTGCGTGTGCGTGTGCGTATGCGTGCGTGCGTTTTCGTGTGCGTGTTCGTGTTTGTGCGCATATTCGTGTGCGTGCGTGCGTGCGTGTGCGCATGTGTGTTCGCGCGCGCCAAGTGTACTATTAAACGTATATATTTATCACGATACTTTTCAAGAAGCTCTTGGTGCAACACGAACATCGCAATTCACTTCGCACATCATTCCATTCACTTTAACGTCGAATGAATAATTATCGAGGGACTCCACCTTTCTCTCGTCGCCCCTGAAAGCAGGGAACACGGTATTTGGATGGCAGCCTCGTGGAATTATTTGCCATTCTCGTGGCCGCGTGAATTTTCGTCGCCCGCGGAGAAAACCGACGGAAGGAGGCGGGAAGAAATATTTGCATAGACGTCAGGAGATTTTCCTTTGATAGCCGCAGTTAGTGGCGGCATCGCCGAAAGGAAATCCGGGAGCGAACGACGAGGCGAACGCGTACGTGGCTCGTAACTCTGGAGATTCTTCCCTCAGCCGCCAACATTTTTTCCATCGATATCGAAGGACGTATTAATCTTGAAGCCGGAGGCTCCTATCGCGGATGCTGCGGAGATTTTTTCCCCAGAGCGACGCGAAAGCCGAAGGACGTCAAGACATCCCCGCCCAAGGGGGATCGGGAGATCCCTGGGGTATCAACAAGAAAAGATTCGTACCGCGTGTTTTACGCTATACTCGACTTTGCGTTTGATAATTGGCAAATGATTTATTGGACGGTGACAGAGCTCGATGATTTATGCTACTTTTTTTATAATCGAGATACTACTTTCGCGGTTTTTATAGAAAATTTAATTCCAAATTTAGGATGTCTCGGATTATTCAAGAGTGTGTCTTGTTAATAGTTCAAATACTCGACTACGTGGATAAGAATAAAGTTTTATACGTAAGTTCTCATTTTATAACGTATAAATACGTCATCGAATTAAACAATCATGTTACTATAATGAACGATGGTTTCAACTTTAACTGCGAAAGACTATACTAGAAATACACAAGTCTGATAAATAAAACCTCGAAGCTCCGTACGAAAAAAAATTTATTCAAAATCGACACACGATTCGAACTTTCTCATAAATTCAAATCATGTAGCCCAAAGAATACTTCAAAATAAGAGACGACAATTTAATACCTGATCCTCGAATTTTTATATAAACACACATAGAGTTAATATCTCAAGTTACGCGCACAATAAACAATACCCTCAGCAACCAACAACAACAATCAAATAAACAAGTAACGCCCTACGCAGCACACAAGAGTCGATATTCAGCGTATGTAAACTTTCATACAAATCCGTACCGAGTATCAAATACATCTCCACGCCAGCATCATCCAAATATCATCCGTAGAAAAATAATTCATCCTTTCCATATACCTCGTGTATATGCAGTATAAACAAAATCAGTTTCAAAAATCCCTCTATAGGTGGAGCAAACGGTGTCGAGGGTCGAAAGGGGGTGGAAAACCGAGGGACTGTGACGGCAGAAATTCGTGCCCGGACTGCAGAGCATTCAGACCCAAGAAATCGATGGGGGATCTTGACGAGTAATGGCGGATTTGTGGGCCGGTTGAAGCCAGAAAGGTGGCACAATCCTCCCAAAGCGAATATCGTGACGTCCACGCTCTCTCTCTCTCTCTCTCTCTCTCTCTCTCTCTCTTTCTCCTTCCATCTCTTTTCCTCCTTCCCCCGACCCCGAGGGCCGTTATACTTCACTCACTTTGCAAGATTCCGCGTAACGATAAACGTAACCCAAGCTTCGGTGCGCGACGCCAGGATCCGGAGTTCGCCAGATCTCGCCTGCAGTTCTTCCAGATCCGAGATCAAACGCGCTCCACTTGCATCCTTCCCCGTTCCATGTCGCTCTCCTCGAATTTCCCTTTCCGCCATGGATTTTCCATCTCGTCCCTCTCGCGCCATTTCTGCTGGCCCGAGGACTCGATAAAAGGACTCGACGGACGATCTGCTTTATCATTATGGATTGCTCATTGTTTTAGATAGATCTCGAGGATTTGATGACGGACTCTTGCTTGGGATTGAAATATTATATTATGTCGATATTATATTATTATAATTATATTATGTCGATGATGAATGGATTGATGGTGCGTGAGACACTGGTAAACGGTTTTTTTTTTAATACGTATAGATAAGTGATTTAACAAAAGAGCTGAGCTTCTTTTAACACTAGAACTACCAGCCACTTTCTGGGCATATTTAGAATACCGCGTATATCTTTAAAAAAAAAGGGGAGAGTAAGAGGGAGTTTTGGTAAATCAAAATGACGATCTAAATATTGCATGAAAATCATGGAAGATCTCAAAAAATACATCGTTATAAAGCACTACGATTTTTTAAAGAAACGACTGACCAGTCGTTTTGACTGATTTGGTAGTTCTAGTGTTAATAAGTGTACGATTTATTTTCGGGGTATATTGTATAAGGTATGATCTCATCAGAAGTTCTTTGCTTTAGGTTATAAGCTTCTATAGTGTATCGCATGTGTTTGATCGTAGTTCACGTTCGTACATTGATTTGTAGCTTCTATGGAACAGGAATGAGGCATAAATTTATGATGAAAAGTATTATGACCGAGGGAAGAGGTCAGAATTAAATTCTCACTTCTTAAAAGTCCTTTCGGAATTAAAATTATTAAAAAAACGTGGAATCATCTGGAGTAAGAATCCTTTTCAAAATAAAGCGCCGCCTATTTAACCCGATTTAGGGCTCCTTCGAATCCTGCCACGGATTCTTCGAGAATCGTGACTGAACGTGGCCCACTTGCGTCCGCTACAGTTCCTTCCCCGTTTCCTCGAATTTCCCTTTCCGCCGTGGACCTTCTATTTTTCTCACTTCCCTCCATTTGTGCCTATCCGCCTGAAAGAACTCGATAGACCGAACGGTCACTTCGTCGAAGCGAATTCCTTCTTTTCTCTTTTTTCTCTTCCCTCGAAAAATTGACGACATAATAACACCGAGAATCCCTCCGCTTTTTGTTCCAGCAATGCGGTAAATTTGCAGAATGAAGGAGGAGGTGGATCGTCGAGGATGCGAGGGAGTTATAAGCGTGCAGGATGTAACGAGAAATTGATATTCGTTTATGCATTAATCAATGATTTTAAATCAATTTGCGTAAGCCAACAGCGGATACGTCCGGCATTAACATTAATATTCAGATTAATATGGATCAACGATGTAATTTCATTCGGTCTGTTAATTCGATCTTTCACATTTTGCGCTGAAACCGTGGTCGCTGCACCGCCACGACACGATGTTGCACCATGTTTGATCATTCCCCTCTTGCGCAATGTTGCACACGGAATAATAACGTTTCCGCTTTAATAATTACCAGGAAGGTATATGAGTAGTTCGCTGTTGATAAATGATGCTGCAGGAAGATTGGCGACATGGAATTTTATTAAAAAGCCCGGTGCTTATGCTCCTTAATTTTGAATAATGGTCGAGCCCTTGCGATGCTGCGCGGGAGATCCCGCCAAAGGCGCAAAACATGTTGCGCGACAAGTGGGGAGATATCGATCTCATCTTTGCGTTGCACGATTAAAAGGATGTAATTTACGAGGATTATTTAGAATCTGTAAAGGTACGGAGATATATTTGTCGATTTTATATTGCATAAGGGATGAATATTATCGATGTTTTACATTAGAAAGGGTGAAGGTTTTGTATGCGCTATCGGATCAGCAAATTGGTCAGTAATAATAAATACTCGTATGTTGATATATGACGGAAATTCCAGTTGTTTTTTCTAGATTATTTAATTTGTACGATATGAACCACTGTTTTTAGTAGTTTATAAATCGTCTTAATTAACTCGTGCATACTTAATACTTTTCTTAAAATCTCAAAAGTAGTGAATGCAAATTATATGCGATACTAAATCCATGATAATCATAATCTATATCCGTAAAACAACCGAATTTAATTAACCTTTTCAACAACAGGACTTACTCGCGTATAAAGATTAGCTACATAAAATTCAGTAGATTTCAACTTTGATATCACGTACATTATTTACCCTACTTCTTAAACACCTAATTCTCCAACACCTCGTTTTCAGACTTTAACAAGAAACACACATTGCTGGTCAAAACGCGACAACATTCGTCACGAACAAAAATACTACCATTGCAAAAAATAAACTCCCCTCGAAAATCAAGGGGGGCTAGAAAAACACGCTTCATCGACTGAAATAAATCGCTCACACTCGTGTAGTGCGCAAGATCGTCGAAAACACACCTTCGAGATCCGCACTCGGCTCATTTTCGTGCAAACCCCCCTTCCCGATCTACGTGACGATTGATGCCGCAAAGCGGATAGAACGCCCGTGGAAACCGTGCTCTATGCCAGCGAATAATCGTGTTTAATCTGACCAATCGAACCGTGCAGTCGATGAGCCTCGAATCGCCAAATTTTGAGGGTAGTCGAGGCCAGGCTCGATGGGGGAAGACGCGTCGATGGGCTCACAGAGACGCACCGGACGCGTTCGATCGCACGCATAGGGGGGCGTGCACTCGCACGAGGCCGATTCCATTTAACACTGGATCTATCGGCTCCTGTCCGCATGTATTAGGCACACCGCGTACAGGGTGAGTCAATGGAACTACTATTTAAAGTAATCCCTAATTTATCCATTCGACGTATATCGAACATACCCACAACCGTTCTAGGTGGATTTTATAGAATTTAACGGGGAGATCAAAGGGATGCGACCTAATTTTATTATATTTTTATCTTTTTTTATTCTATATTTTTATTATATTTCATTACACCTTATCATTTTTTTTATTATATTTTATTATGTCTTATCATATTTTTTCATTATATTTCAGTATTCTTTTAGACGTAAGCGTGATCGGTGGTATTTTGAAAGATAACTCATTTTTTCCTTAACTTGATGCAGTTTAAATACGCAGATCTCGAGTCGATCCCGACTATTAAAATCGCTCCTTGGCAAAAGTCGCGTGGATTCTCGTGGAATTCTCATCCACTCACCCTGTATATCTTTAAACGGAAGAAGGGAAAGGAAGTTGGAATTATAAACGCACAATGGAATGATGAAAAGAGCCGTGAGAAACGGCTCGTTCCACCTATTTCTGAGCGAATGACCGGACTGTAATTTCCAGTGGTTCGGTAATTCTGGTGTTAATCGTCTACACGCGAGCTTTCGCGGCGGCGAGGGGGAATTAATCGTCGGGGCCAGTCGCCGTGGCCAGAATAAGCGCGACGACCGATCGATCAAATCCCAGGCCGAGGCTGACGATTTTCTCGGACAGGCCGGAAGCCAGGGGCGGGGAAAAAGGAGCAGAAGAAAGAAAGTACCCTGCTCACAAGGGATTTTTCATGGATTAGCCCCTCGAGTTGGTATTTAACCATTTGTGTCCTACGAATGCGCGTCTACGAACGATGAAAGTTCTTCGCGCGGCATCTGTGCGTTTTCTACCCACTGCGCGTCGCTTCGAACTGATCCTCCTGGATTATAAATTCATGCATACTCTGCACGTTTCTTTGGTCTACGTCCTCGAGAAGAGCAGAAATTTTCGACGATCGCGATCGAATCGATATCGAGCTAGGATCGAGATACTCGGCAACGATGATGATATTTCAACATAACTGACTTGGGATACTGTGTTAGATTTATTACGCGCATTTATTTACCATAATCGATCGATTATGGAAACTTTGTTTTCAAACAGATGGATTCTTTGGTTACGATGAAGTTGGTAAAATGAAGAAGAATGAGTATTTTAGTGCTGTAGAATAGAATGCGCTACTAGTATACTTTTTACCGCGAAACATCTATTCAAGCTTTTTTTTATTATACCACACAATCTGTTTTCTTTATACAAATCATTTAAATTATCATTTAAATCATAAGGAAGTAATCCCATAAAATGCTAAATTATCATTTAAATTGCAGGGAAGTAATCCCATAAAATGCTCAATTTTTCGCTTAAATACAGTAATCACAGGTCTTATTAGAGCGTTATTTCCATCACGGGCGTGCGATGAAATGGCAAGCAAATATGATTTCACGATTAATTTCCATCAGTAGGAATACAGTTAGGATCACAAATCCGCCATCTGATCCGCAGAATCATTTGAATCCTGTTTATCTTATATACCCAACGACGTAATAATACGAGCAGTTTTCCACTGTCACCATAAACAACTCAGAGTAACAAATCTCTTTTCCTGCTCAGCGATCTCCTCCGATAATATTCGCACGGAAAAGCGTTCTTTCGCTCGCGCGGGGCCAGATTATTCTCATGCATCGTCGAAGATCCTCCTGTTTCCCTTTGAATAAGAAAACGCCGCGCGAGTGGCCGTCATTTGGCCGGCAGATATTTTCTTACTCGCACCGATAAATTTCCCTCCGCGCGTGAATACACGCGGCTGACGAGGCCGTAAAAATTTACGAGCTACAGGTTTGATCGTGCTTACAGCCGGAATGTTATCGTGATATATCGTAGTTATGATTTAGCGCCGCCTCGTAAGGACACCTTCGAGATCCGATCGATATTCACTCGCAACGGAAAAAGCGGGTCAAACTGGCTTATTTTCGACGCGATTCTTCGCGAGTTTTTAACCGGAATTGGGAATTTAGATGTCGGGGGTATTTTGGGATTTAGTGTAAGTTTGAGACTTTCGCGGAATAGTTTCGGATCCACGGTTTTTCTTCTTAGATTAGCGAATAATTGTGGGTTTCTTTTAGGAAATGAGACGAATTTTTGCATTGAAGAAAGTGTTTGTGGTTGGTAATATATTCAAGGGATGTACCAACAGTAGATAATTGAGGTTTTGAATAAGTAAATGTAAGTAGAGTCGTCTAGAAGTAATATCAAATTATCTAATCGACGACCTAATGGATTTTTGTTGTTTGTTACGTTTGTTCCGCGAATAATTGTGAGAGGCGATATAGCGTGATTGTCTTTTGCATTGAGATATTAAATCTGAGAATAGAAAAACTTTTGCTGCGTTAAAGTAAGGGTACTTTTAATACAGTTTTCGGTTGATCGATTAGCGTTTGCCGTTACATGCGATCAGTTTCCTCTGGGAGACGAGCTTTTCTTGTATGTCTTTCCTAGAAATTTTCCGATTCGTCTTTAAAGTTTAAATTAAGATACCTTACTATCCGTGGAAATCTTTCACCTAACGGTCCACCTTAAAAATTCGTCGCTCTTGAGATTTCATATTTTTACATAATTCTATTTCGAATCGACTTCATTGCCTTCGAAAACAGACCTCCGCGCTTCGCATAACAATAAATATATAGAAACAGGACAAGAATTTCAGAAAAATATTTCGCACACAGAACTTATACACATAATAAAAATATTTATCCAAATCTATTTAACATATAATATATATATATACTGTCTCATATCTTAAAAAGAGCCACGCAAAATTGTTCCAAACCTCGCCAGCATTGTTATTAGTGAAACGTGAAAAGGCGGAGAATAACTTCATCCGCCTTCGAAAACCTAAGAAAGAAATTTTCTCCCGCCAAAGCCTTAATCCTATTTTCCACTATCGCGGCAATGATTCATCGGGCATTGCTCAAATCTGCGATTCCGCGCAAATCCTTTATCGAAAAGAAAGCCGTCGAATCGGCGCGCATATTCCGAACGACATCTCCACCAATGTCGACGCCTCGATTTAACTCGTTCGTACATCGAACGCGGCAGGTGAACGAGGACTTACGTACGTAACTTCCTCGTAACTTGTCGCGAATATTCGCTGGACCATTATCGTCGCTAACGATCCAAGGCCCCCCCCCTCGCCCTCGGTGCTCCAACGTTTTCTCGAGTTTTACGCCTCCTCCCGGTTTTATGCGCGGAACGTACGATCGATCGAGTCCCACGATTCGAGCAAAAGGGCAACGGGAGGAAGTGCACGCATGGAAATCTCCCTTGGGCGACGTCGCAGCGCCTCGCGCACCGCTGCAGCCGGGACTAGTTGGAAACTGCAATTTTATGGCCGCCTTCTATCAGATTCCAGGGACGCGCTCCGGTGACTCGTCGAGTTCGAAGGTGGAACAGACGAGAGGGCGTCTTGTCGCAGGAAACGAGAGAGAGAGAGAGAGTCTCGTTTGTACTCGTTTGCGGAAGTTTTGTGGGGAATAAAAAGACCGCTGGTTTTTTGGGAGTCACTTTGGATTTGGTTATTGGGCCGCGCACGCGAGCCAAGGGACGCGTTGAAATAAAGGATGGACGTGAGAGCGTCTTGTCGCGGGAAACGAGCGGAGGAGTCGCGTTGATGGTCGTTTGTGGAAGTTTTGCGAGGTAAGATAAGGACCGCTGGTTTTTTCAAAGCGACTCTGGATTTGACTAGCGAAGTGCGCATGCGCCAAAGAGCTGCTTGCCTCGGATTGGCTATGCTTGGGTTGACATTAATACTACGTGTGCGATCAAGAGGTTAGGTCTGTGATTCTTTGAACGATTTTGTAATACTCGTAATGGTGTATTTTTGGAAAAATTGCCACGCTTTACTGCGATGCGCGAATTATTGTATTGATCTATGTACTTTACTCACGTGCTCTTTTTTTTTTGTAAATATTTTTAATGCGTCTAGACGAGTTGAAATGATATCCCGTAATTCGATAGTAAAGGCGATCAAATCCCCGTATACCGAATGCGTTGTCTCAAAAATTGCATAAAAATTTATTTACTCCTCGACCATTCGCCTTTCTACTTCCAGGATCCAGATCCATAAATAGCCTTCATCATCGTGTTGAGCAAAGCGCCGTTAATGTCTCCCAGAAAGTTTACACCGAAAACAAAACTGTATCGACGGCTCGTATTAATCTCGTAAAGATTTTATCCTTGAACACATCCAAGCGTAACTCCTATCGTCCTTTGACACGCAACACAGATATCGCGAGCAGGCTTCTTTATGGTCGCTATTCGAGAGACGCGTAAAAACTTGCACTTTCCATTACCCCCCTGAAACTATTCTGAGATAGGACCAAGTTCGACCCGACTTTGATCGCGACGGATAACCCGATCGAACGGAGATACATCCTCGATACAATTCTGTTAAATTGGTCGGATATTGGCTAAAGCATGGAAGCTCATTCGCTTCCGCGACGATCGTTACAGGGACGTCCATACACATCTATAAAAGTTTCGACGCAGCCAGTCACGAAGTGCGATGTCGCCGTTCGAGGAACTTCCCAGACTTTTCTGTGCCTCCTTTCTCGTCAATTTGTCCGCTCATCGTGCCGCCACGCCCGGCTACTGGACGACGAAGGATAAACAGGCGGTACGACGTTCGCAAATTCGAAGACGCGCCCCCTTTTGCAGCGACTCGTTCAGAAATCAGGCTGCGTTACGACGTGGATGTAAATTACGCACACGTATGGGGGGAATTTACTTCTAGTTTCTGATCTGGATCACGAGAACCTCGAGAATAATCGCTAATTTAGTTTCTGACGTTAGAGGAATAAGTGCAAAGCAGTTTTTTTTATATAAGCTGTTTTTTTTTAGAGGTAGAAGCTTGAATGGAAAGAAGTGTTGATTTAAATATCAAAAGGAGACATTTATACTTAACTGTGTCTGGTATTAACTCGTGTTTACTTTTTCCAAAATTGGAGTAAAAATATGTAAACGTATAAGTTAGAGAAATAGGTAAAAGTTTTTTTTTATATAAGCTGGTTTTTTCTAAACGGTAAAAGTTTGATTGAAAAAAATTATTGATTTAAATATCAAATGGAGATATTTATATATAAAAACTCGTACTTGCCTTTTTTTAACTTTAATGGCTTTAAAGGGCTTTAACTCGTGCTTCCCTTTTCTAAAATCGGAGTGAAAATGCACACCTGATATTCTAACAGGTAATATTGGCCGTATTCTCACGTCACGTTATCTATTATTCCTTGGTACGTCGTCACCTTTATCGCGTGCACGCGATTAATTCCTCCCATTTATTGGCCAAGGAAATATGTACCTTACAATCTCATTCGTTTTCGATTAATCTCGCTCGCTCCCTTTGCCACGCGAGTGATTCTTCAAACAGCACGCCAAGGCAAGAGTACGCGTGAGAAACCGCGGCTAATTTCTGTTCCGACCAGATAGAGCCACTCTTTCCTCCTACATCTTCTCTCCAATTCCACGTACATACAGGGTGTTACTTTAGACTCGAATACCTAATCACTTCCGCCAATATTAAAAATAAGAAAAAGTCGCTGAGCAGGATATAAATACAACTACGCGTTTCTAATAAATAATCTTTCACCAATTTCTTTATAAGCATTATATATTAGGATATGCAATTAATTTTCGTGAAAATTTTTATATTACATCAAGACCACTTCAAGACCACGATCAGATCAAAATCATAGGTCGCTGAACTTATTATATCGCCCTCCAAAAAACGCACGTTAAAATTAAAAAAAACCGCGACAATCTCAAAGAAATCATTAAAATAATTTTCCCAGGATTTCTTATAATACCATCAAACGCACGTCTTAAAAATCACTCACTTACATCTCATTCGGTGCCTTTTCCCTACACCCAATGTGGTGCCAAGATAATCTCAATGCTCGCCTCTAAACGAGCACCCAGTGTGCATCCAAACATCTCGAGGGGCTTAACCCGTGCGTTGATGAAGGATTAAGAAATTGAAAAGGACCTCGAGGCAAAGCCAGCGGAGGCGAATGCACCGCGATGCTCCTCTTCCCCTTGGAGCGCGCGATCCTTACCCCCGGCGAAGCCTAACGACGTCTGCCTGCGCCCCTGCCCCGTCTAAAGGCAGCATTTCCATCGCTCTGATTATGCTCCGGGGCGCACTTGGCGCAACAACGATAAACTACCTTCGGAAGGAGGCACTAGTTTCCCCGTTGTACTTCCTGACGCGCTTCCTCCTTGTCGCATGCTGAATTTCGACAAATTTATGAGACAGCCGGGACGCGGCGCGATCAGGTACACGCGAGGAAATTAATTTATGCCGATGGGGGCCATAGGCTGCGGCGATGAATCGTTATCCCTATGTAATCCACGGTGGATTCTACATAACGATCTTATTGCGCGGAGAGGACCGTTGTACGGTGCGCGGTTAATTTAACGATAATCGCGTGGAAGCGGTGAGAATGAACGGTTAGTCGTTTTTTTTTTTTTTTTTAGAATAATTGTGATGCTTTGTGAGGGATTTTTTGAGATTTCGCATGATTTTACTCCAGAGTGTGAATCGGTTTTTTTTTTAGAAAAATTGTGATGCTTTGTGAGGGATTTTTTGAGATTTTCGATGATTCTATTGAAGAGTGTTAATCGTTCTATTGGTCTGGTTTTTTTTTCTTAGAAAAATTGTGATGCTTTGTGAGGGATTTTTTGAGATTTTCGATGATTCTACTGCAGAGTGTGAATCGTTCTATTGGTCTATTGACGTCTGTTCTTGATACTCTTTTTTTGTTAAGGATATACGTGGTATTTATAAATATGTATATACCACGTACATTTTATATCTATATAAATATGGATAAAAAGTAGATTTAATATCAATTGGGTTAAGTCGTGGTTTGGATACATAACACCAGAGGTAGTCATAAGTTAAGTTCGTAGTCGGGCCCGTTTATTCCAGAGACTGGACGAGCTTTTCGAGAAGAAAACTCGAGGCGAGTTTTTACTCCAGTTTCTACAGAAGCATTACAGAGAAAGTATCGTTCTTGCAGTACAGCCTCCTATAGCGCGTGTCCCAGTAAGCTAAACAATAGCAACCTTTTGTGAATAAATACAACGACCATCTCTACATCGAACCTCAACTCTCATCCATCGGCAGTAGCATCAACAGCCCCCGCGTACGTCTCGATCTCCTCAACGAACCATCGCTTCTAAACAACGCCATTTTACTATCCGCATACATAACCACGCTCATGTAGATTCCTCCATCGCCAACGTAGATTCCTCCAGGAACGCACCATCCATCATCCAAAGCCGCGTAATAGCGAGGCGACAAAGGGCCGTCCATCCTTCGAAAGCGACGCGAATATCTCCCGCAGTTTCAAGGGTCGCCTCGAAGAAGGAGGAACGACGGGACACGCTTCGAGGAGGGTTTTTTCGGCCCCCTCGAGCCGGAAGAAAACGGCCAATGATGTCCTCGCTTATGACGCAAAAAGGTTCCGGGGGAAGGTTTAAAAACTTATCGAACGGAATGGCGCGCCACGGGATGCGAAACGAGGAGGGCCGAGAGGAGCTCGTAAAGAACTGTCTGTTTCCAGGACAGGTCCTTTATCCTTATGGAGGAACCGAGGGGAGGGTGGGGGCTGACCGAAATGAACCTCGTTCGGATAAATTCCTTCCCCCCTCCCCTCGCGCCTCTTTTTGTCCGCCCTTCCGGAAGGTTATAACCCATTCGGGCCCGCGGCCGCCTTAACGAAGACGAATACGTTACAACGATTTGAATCCACGAGCGGAATTTCGTTTCCCGGGACATATGTCCGATAAATCATAATTACCAGAAAGCGCGAAGGGAACAGGAACGGCTTCTCGCACCTCTCCTTGCAGAATAAAGCAGCGAGAACTTTTTCCTGGTTGGGGAAAAAGAAGAGGAAGGAAGGAAGGGAAAGGTTGCGCGTAGGTGCTTCGTGGGAGATTTTGCGTCGAAAGGAGAGGTCCGAAAGTCCGACTTTCTCACGTTTCGGTGCGGGGACCGGAGTTAAGGTGCCTTGGAAACCCTTAATAGGATTAATGCGAGGGAGAGGGAGGATTAAAAGTGCGGGAAACGATGTGCGACCACCGTAGGTAGGAAATTCTGCTAATCCGCATCGTTTCTCCTCGTGCGCCGCCTTTCTGCGAGGGGGACGCGCGCGTCGTAGTCTGAATTGGCTGGAAAAGGGGGACGTAGGGTGGACGTGTCCGACCCCTTCGATCTGCTCGCATTAAAATTTTAAGGGTGAATAGCAGGTGGTTTGAGAGGTAGGAGGGAGTCGCTGATCGGTCGTTATTCGTTGTTCGTACAAGGGTCGTGTTTATGGCGTTATGAAGAAATTTCGAGTAAGGCGAAACATCGGGACGTTCTCAAAATATTATTCCAATTGTTGTACGCGTATGGAATATTTATATGTGTCACATATATATTGAAAGTAAGAGGACCAAGAGAAAATGTCTATAGACCGATACAATGATTCACACTTCGCGGTAAAATCATGGAATGTCTCAAAAACTCAAGAATCTCAAAAAACTCTTTCGAAGTACAGCAATTTTTCTAAGAAAAGACTGCTCGGTCGTTTTGACCACTTCGATAGATTTACTATTAAAAACCACTCTACATCTCTTTATTTAAGCATGTCTTTATCCTCTTTAGAAAATTCTTCTAAGAATTTTTCTAATGATTTTTTCATCGCATATTTTAAACGGCCATTTGCCTCAAAAAAGACTAATCGGTCATTGAGACCACTTCGGTAAGTTTATCGTTAAAAACCACCCTACATTCCTTTATCCATGTCTTTATCATTTTTAAAAAATATTTCCAAGAATTTTTCTAAGAATTTCTTTATTGTGTACTTTAAACGGCAATTTTTCCGTGAAAAGACCGACAGGTCATTTTGACCCCTTCGGTAGTGCACCATTAAAGACCACCCTACATCCCTTTACCTATGTCCTTACGTGTCTTATCAATTCAGTCCTCCCCCTGGCACAGGTGGAAACAAAACGCTAGATTCACTCGCAGGCCGTCGGCCGTTCATTTCCTCGACGGGCACGTGTCGCATGGTGTCGAAGCGACGCGGCGCATAATAAAAAATCACGACGATGGCAAAGTACCATTGCCAGTGACGCATGAGGGAGTCTCACGTGGCGAACTACCGTGTAATCCAACGATAGCCCTCCGACGGTGGCAATTTTCGTTAAGCTCGGCTCTGAATAGTCCCCGCGCTATCCATCGCAATCTGGAAAATGGCAGGCGGCGATGTCAGCGCTGGGTGCGCTCCTGGCTTTCATGGAAAATTCATTCGCGGCGCGGCCGTAAAAACATAAAAAGAGAAGTAGCCGGAGGAATTTGGGTGACATCGCGCCGGGTCCCGCGGCCGCTAATCGAAATAAAATGCCGAATGCTCGTATCCAGCCGGGACCACCGCTGTCCGATTTATTATCGCGATTCGAGTCACTGGCCCCGCAAAGCGCGAGGCTTTTTCCGGGAGAATCTGTCCTCGAGAGCACGGGGATTTAACCTTTCGGAATTTTGGACGGATTTCTATCTTCCTGCCCCCGGCGAATTTATGCCTCGAGTTGGTCACTGAGATTCCACGATCCGTTGGGGGTATCTTTTATAAAAACCTGTACCCTAGTTAAACTTTTGGCCGTTATAAATGAAGATTTTGCGTATAGTGGAGAGAAGGCACCGTGGGTTATGGACTGTTTAATTTGACATTTTGGTTTTTTAAATATACTCATCAAATTACTCTTATTTCTAATATTTTGTTTATTTGATTTATTATTTCGGTTTTATTAATTATCGAATATATTGTTTTAGTTTATTTATTGTTTATTTTAGATTTTATTATTGTAGTTTACTTATTATCTGTTTTAGTTTTCTAATAACGTTTAGCTCATTAGGATACCGTTAAAAGTGAGAAAGTTACGGAGGTTTTCCGGAACTGTGGTTTAAATGTCGATCGAGTGACCTACAGCCATTTCGAAGGATTTAAATGGCGACTAACGAATGGATTGACTTAAGCATGTATAGTTTGCGCGCGAAAGAAACAACCGACGAAGAATCGATTACTTAGGAAAGCGACTGATCGGCTTAAACCCCAAATTATAACTACTCTTTACTTCTTCACGAGGAGTATAACAGCCAACCAGTTGACAATCCTCTCGCTCGATAATACGAGATAACAGCATTGGCAAAGTGTTACCGTAGGAATTACATCGATTCGACATCGACAGAAATAACAGCGGTACTTTCGACACCCGATAAACTCGGTGATTACAAGAAACACAATATTGACCGGCACGGCCATCAGCGGCATTGTCAAAACACTTTCACCCCCACGCACACCGAATTTCCAAAGCTTTTCCAAACCGCACTCGCATCCCGACAAGAATCGTGATATTTAAGAAACACATTCCTAAAAATCCTAAAAAAAAATCCATTCCCAAAAATCCCCCTCCAAACCTTATCCATCCTTGTCAATCTTCTTCGATCACCGATTGACACGATTCAAAAGCAAAAAAAAAGAAAAACTCGATCGGCAAGACTCCCCTGCCAAGCGACAAAGTCTCGAAAGACCAATAATCGACAGCAGTGCTGGAGGAAAGATCAATATGAGACCTTTTAAAGAACCAGCAGGGGCATTAAGCGTAACCGACGTGGCTTACTCCAAACGTTCCAGGCTGATGGGAACGATTCGAGAGCAAAGTGATCGCTTGTCGATCCTACGAAATTCAATTTGCTATCCAATAGGACTCGTGATATTTTTGGCATTAGCCGTTTCCCGTGGGCAGAGAGGCGCGTTGGCCGCGGATTACAAGTTAATGGCATCGGCAAGGGTGACGCCTTGGAAGGCGACGCCGAGGATGACGTTAAACGCGTTACACTCTCGCGCCAGGAAGAATTAAGTCGGTAATTCATGAAGGGCCGTCCAAGTACTCTCGGCCTCGTTATCCCGGCGTTAAGTAAAGCGTATCGCGCGAGACACCCACGCCCGACAGCTTTTACGAGGGCATCTTCGAACAACGAGGCGATGGGACGTCTGAATTATCTACTTCATATACTCCTTTCCCTGCATTATCGCGCATGTTATTAGACGGCCTTGGGATTGGGGAAGGGGCGTGGCCTTAACCGTTTTTAAAGTCCACGGTGGCTCATCCTGACCGATAGGGATTTCCAAAGGTGCTCCTCGCTGGTGTATTTCGTGCGCCAGAGGTATTTTTAGGCGATCTTGAAAATGAGATATTTGTTGTATTTTACAATGGAATTATCGCCAATTTTTGGACGTGATGTTCGAAAGGAAGTGAAGAGAATTGGATTGAATTTTCGAAAGGAGATGAGCGAAAGGAAGTTTGAATACATCGATATAATGATCTAAATACTTGATGAGAATCATGGAAAATCATAGGAAATGTATAGTCACGGAGCGCTGCGGTTTTTTTTAAAGAGATATCTCATCGGTTACTGTGATTGGTTCGATAGTTCTAGTGTTAACAGTAACGATGATTTTTGCATAGTGAAGCATTCGAATCTCTTTACTATTGATATTCGAAATACAAAGAAACTTGCGATTTTTTGTCGTGTTATATTAAATATTCCACGATTTACGACAACATAAATATAAACAACTCTATTAATATTCATTAATAGAAATCTAAGAGACGCAGAGTAAGGCATCGGTGTTCCAAGGTTGGCTGCCGTGCAAAAATAAAATTTAAGAACCAATGGAATGACCGATGTTGCTACGGAGTTACGATGTTCGATCGAGCTGGTTCGCTTATTTTCTCTGTTTGCAAGTTTTGTGTGTATCGCGTGCGGGCACGATGAAAGTACCCACTGTGCGAGAGCCAGGGGCGAGGAGTTTTTGAGAGCAACTTCGCAATATTTTGAAATTTGCATATGCGGGGAAATAAAGCATTACGGCCTGTGGAGTAACCGATGTTATTTGGAAGTCACGATGCTCGACCAAACCGGCCCCCCTTTTTTCTCCGTCTGTAAATTATACATATTAAATGCGAGGGGATAAAGGCAGCGGACGGATGAAACTCGAGCTCGAGGAATTTTCTATGGTAACGAGCTTGAACTTTAAAATTTCTTGCGCGGAAAAATGAAGTATTGCGAGCGCAAATGCGACTCGCGCTATTTTTCAGTCACGAGATGTTTGGCCAAGCAGGTTTTTGTATACTCCACGCGTTAGGTATGACGTAATAGCTTCCAGCGAATGGTGGCTGACACGAAAGGATTTTTAATAATAACGTCCGCGCGTTGTTACATTTTCATCGCCGGAAAGGTAAAAGGTAATTACCGGGGAAGTGTTTGGTAATATTTTTAAGTCACGAGGCGCTTGGTTAATTCGGTGCCCTTAATGCTCGTCGTTTGTAAATTGCATGTGTTTTGCGAAGCACGATAAATGCATCCAAAAAGTAAATTCTGCCAACGTGAACATTTTTATCCCAACTTTTTCACGTTTTTAAATTTTTAACTCCACAAAATCACCGCGTGACAATTGTGGAGGGCACTTTGAAATTCGCTAAAGGCTCGATTAAGTTGGGTTTTTCATTTCATTTTTTTTTTTTTTTCAGCCAGTATTTTTCCCCGAAATATTTTTTTCTGCACTCTAATAGAGTATCGCGGGTAAATTTAAATGAAAAATATTATCGATAGTGCCATTGCTTTGCTTTAGGAATACGTTATGACGGGATTATAAGCAATTCATCGATCTTCACGCGAAACTTATATTACGAGGCTCTATGTCGAATCTTCCCTCTATTTTTTCCATCTTTAATTTCCGTATCCCTGATACGGCCCAAAGAATTCCATCTCAATATCGTTGTCGTCAACGCCAAATATTTTTACTGCGTTAATCTAGGAACTGTCTTCCCTTCCTGGAACCGTGTTATTTCTGACGTGGCAGATTATTGATTGGACACCCACCACTCTTTTTTCTTATAATAAGAGTATACAGCATGGGAACGTATTTATACGAGATATTTTAGCAACAAACGGCTCAGTATCTATATTTTATCCTCCATAATAACAAAAGCGAGATATAAAACAATTTTTTGAAAAACAGTTCTCCTTTGAATTATCTCCTGCTTTTATCGTAAGGCTTTATGCTCTTTCAATACTAGTCCCTAATGATAAAAATAAATAGGACAGAGAAGGAAGGTTCGATAGTCCCTATAACACATCTCTCCAATTTACATATCCTGAAATAGTATTATCTATGCGAATACCTTAAGATCCTCCTCTATGGCATACACGTCGCTGTTATGGAAATGCTCTCAAATTCTATCGCCATCTTCCTCGACAAAGGTCGAAATATCCCGAAAATATCTCAACGGCCCCGTCGATCCACAAGTGGCGAGGCGCGCATTGCCATAGAGACATCTCGTTTCCTCGAGGCTCTCGAACTGTTCATGCAAAATACATTCGTACGCGCAAAAGATTTCCGAAGGAAAATGCAATTATTCCCTCTTCCACAATGTCACGCTTCCATGCAACCTCGCGATCGCAATTACACTGGCGCGCTGTTAAAACTTACCTCGGATACGTTCTTGGGAATATTCCGCATAATTAAAGCGTACCGGGCAACGCTGCCTATAATGAGAGTTACTTTCAGATTATCCCATGTACTCGAGGGGAGGGGGGAAAAATTTCGCAAAGTCCTTTGACCACACGAGCCCTTTGTCGCGGGGCCTTGGGCCGGCCGAGTGGCGGCGGCAGAAAATATAGGGTTTCGTAGGGAGCTAAGCGTAGATCAAAGTTTGTTAACGAGGATAACTACGGGGTAAACTACGAAGATGATGCCGAGTACATCGTCGAACTTTAAAGAGAAAGCCCCCGCACTTATAGCCATAGTTCCCAGAAATTCTCATTAAAAAGTTTTCTACCTTCACAGGTGGCTGATATTCCAATTTCTTCCGGCAGTCCGGTCTTTATCGCGAGGCGGCGCACGCGAAACGAGACAATTTACAATTTTCGCTGTTCCCCTTATTGCCATTACAATGCTCCCGTCGATATTTCTCGCGGATCTCCTTCGCCCTGTACTTCGTACCCACCAAAACCCGTTAAACTCGTCCCTTTGATACTTCTCGAACGTCCTCCCTGAAACGGATATCAAAGTGCAAGATAAACGAGATATCGTCCTGGAATTGCCCTCGCTTTATCACGATTAATCGCTCCGATTCGTTTTTACCCTACGCTCCCCTTCCAATTCGTATAATGCCATTCAAATGTCTCGAATGAATTGTGCAAAGAACTTCCGATAATACTCAAGGTAAGGAGGGACACGGGATATTCACTATCCAAAGTTGTTATCGAGCAACTTTATTTCGCGCGTGCTCGTGTCATTTTTGAGCGTGTGGGCGTTACGATGGAGACTTTTCGCGAAGCTCCGTGTCGTCGGATTTGTCGCTAGCGGCAGAGGCGTCTCGGAATTAGTGGTATAGGGCGTTCAGCCTCGGCCATTAGTATGCGTAGTGAGGTATATACTCTCGTTATATTATCGTATTTTGAAAGTAACGAAAGATATTGATTAGTATTATTTATTTATAGTTGTATAATATTACTAAATGTATTAATTTATACTATTTTCAAAATAATGAAACTAATTAGTAATATTAATATATAATAACATGTGATTTATATCGATAAATATATTAGTTTATGCTGTGTTTAAATTGTTATGTAGCACAAGCTCTTTAAAGTTTGTTTCCCTTAACTCATCGACTAGTAAAATAAAGTGAAATTAATTTGCGGTTCAACATTTTTTCTATATAGAGGAAAAGGAGGTAATCGATATAGAGTTTTATCAACAAATGTTAAGTGAACGAAGGAGAGGAAGTTAATGTATTTTGCGTCTATGACATTTATACGTTACTTTATCAATTTGGTAAAGGGACGGATTAGGTTATCATTGTGAAAGATAATTGTCGCTTTCATGCTAAGCCTATGGATTAATCCTCCCTCTATGTCGTCGTAAGCAACCCCAAACAAGCCGTGTTCCTGAAACTGACCATTAGTATACGCCGTACATCTCTATTCATCGGTATACTCAGAACGATAATATACATTTTCGCATAATACAATTTGCAAGTTACCACCTCGCACAGCAAGCTCTCGACGTCTTCACAATAATAACAACTTCATATATCCACGGAAGATTTATCCCGTTTATTATCCGCTTAATCGTCGAATTAAAAAATTCCCCCCAACTCCCTAATCCCCCGCTCGTATCACCCTAATTACCCTCGAATTCATCACCTTCTCAGAACCACTCGGAATAGCGCCACGCGGCGCTTTCTTCATTCAACCAACTCCGCCTTCCGTTTCTTCGTCGATACACAACGAGCAACTCAAACCTGCCTCGTATCGCCATCCCTTCCTCTCCTCTGATATAACCAACAACTCCCATATCCAAAAAAGAATGAAAAAAGACCTCAGAACCGCATCGCGAATCCAGAATCTCGACCAAACTCCACATCACTTTTCAGCCTATAAAACCTCCGAACATCGTAAAGCCCCAATCATCGGATAACCAACAGATGAGTTTATTCGACAATAATATCTTCCACCTATGATCCGCATCCTCGGCACTGTCCTCGGTCGAGGTCCCGTGAAAAATGAAGGTCCGGTTGACGGACAAGCGTCTCGGACCCGAACCACCGCGTCATCGAGCGGACCTGCCCTATCGACCGTGCGTCGCGGACTTCCGCCCATCTCCAGTGCCGGAGCGTTTGCGCGCGCATGCGCAGCCCGGTACCAGCGGCGTCGCCTGACGCCAGTCTGTCGGGGGTCGAAGTGACGGTAACATCGGCTGCTCTCGTCCGCAACGTCGCCGCTGGGTCCCTCTTCCCCTCGCGATCGCCCGGTGATCGGGGAAGGCCCGAGGGCGATCGGTCACGTGACCTGGGGGGTGCTGGCCAGTGCAGTGCGCGAGGAAGCCCGCGTTGGAAGCTTCCGCGGGTGCGTGGCGGCTGAGAAAGCCCGGGTGGTCCGCGTGTCTAGGAGGCCTCGAGGAACCGCGGCCTCCGCGTGTCGAGGCTGGGCCCTCGGTGCCCTGGGCACTCGCTGCTGGAGCCGCTGGACCAAGGAGGACCGTCCTTGGCGGCCTGGAAGTTGGATCCCAGGAGGGAGTCTCTGAGAGGGGGACTGATCGTCGAATAGTTTGTCTCGATCATGATGCGCGATCCGGTATTTATATTGGGAGAACAATCGCGTTGCCTCGAATGCTGCGAATCGAAGTTGGGCCTCTGCGGGAGATTATTGCGTATGGGATTCGGGGACTCTTGAGATACTCGCATCTCGATGCTTAGCTCGGGGAGTTCGAGGCTGGGATTCGCGTTCGAAGTCTTATGAGGAGGAGGGAAGATCGAGGCGGTAAACTCCGAGTTCCGATTGGGGCTTGTAATTCTCCCGAAGTGTGGCCGGAAGTCGATCGAAAATTTCCGCCCCCCTCGCTCGGGCTCCTGGAATTCCACGAGGCACGTTATGACACTTGAATTCCACTTCGAGCTTGGAAGCCCGTTCATACGGAAATTGATCCGAAACACTGTCCTCCACTCGCAGTACTTCGTAGTACACATCGCGAGCCAGGGACTCTCGTCGAAAGATTCTCCCCGGACTCCAAAGTCCGTCGATCGCACTTCTCCATAGTTAAGATCAAGGTTCGAGATCTAAATCTTCCAGAGGATCGCGTAACGCTCGATCGAGGACCTCTCGACTTTCCCCAACCAGGATCACCGAATTCCACGGCTCGGTTTGCCGAGCTCGAACTCCTATTCGTTCGTCCTCTCCTTCCACGGACGCCTCTCCGAAACTCGATCCGGAGAAGCTCGACTTCCAGGATTCGCTTTACAGCCCTCGCTCGACTTTCGATCCTCCCAAGAACCGATCTCGAAGTTCGCCCCAAAAAATCCCCCTTCGGGCAAGGAGCGCGCGAGATGCGTCCGCGTCCCGGAACTTTGAATTAGTTCGGTGTGCCGCGAAGCGTCGAGGAGCGATTTTCCCGGGTGAAAGTCAAGGGGGAGAGGCCGGCCAACGTCGGTGGGGAGATTCTAAAGCAAGGTCGGGAACTCCATCGCGGAACGATGGAGGAGCGATGATCGTACTTTATTCGTCGCTTTCGTACGTGAGTGTGCTGTGATTCGCGTTCGGCTCGAATTCTCCGGGATAGTGCGGTGTGAATTCCTCTCCATCCCCGCGAACCTCGTATTTCGTATACCCCGCCGAGGTATAAGGTTACAGGAAGAGGCGTGTAAAAGGTTTAAGTAAATAGAATAAGAAGTGTGGAAAGACGAACCCTGCTATAAATATATATAAATAAAGACAGTAGAACCGAAGAAAGATTCGCAGAGGATTCGAAGAAGTACCATCGACGAGACGCGCCATCGATGATCTAGGACTTCGAATCGAGACTCTAGAACCGATATATCGAATACATGAAATATCGTATATATTTCAAGCTGAGAGAAATGTCCAAGGAATACAAGGACGAGGGACGACAGTGAACTTCTCGGCCAAACTTCGTTCCGTCCAGAGGGATTTTTTCGGCAAAGTGTCTCGTTGCGAACCCCTTCCGCTCCTGGTTCTCCAATTCGGTGATCCACGCCTTCCGGATCGCGCGCTCGAGGATGAAGCGGCCGGGTAAACATCCGAGAGGCGGATTTCTCCTGGGGGTTATCAGGGCTGGAGCGTTCTACCTCTACCGGCACATCAAGCACGCCATTAGAAATGAGATCGTCTTCGTGTGATTCCGCGGGAGGAGGCATTGTTCGCCAGGAAATCGGAGTGCAACGTATTCGCATCCCATCGATGCGGCTCTTTCATCCGAAAGCAATCATCGCGATATCCTCATCGCGCCACTCCTCGTATATTTTGGACATCGAGGAGCATTGTCCAGCCGGAAAATGGGGCTCGATCCCCTAGGCGTGTGAATCGATGCGCGTCTTTCCGAAATAAAGCGGGTCAAGGTCCTCGCGCTGATCTCTCACGATCCTCGGGAGGAAAAGTTTTCGCCGAGAATCGCGCTTCGATCACAGCCTCCGGTTATTCCCAGCAATCGAGGCTTCTCATCTCGAAGCGGATATATACTGTTCGCGCGATTTCCACGTCGGTTCATCGATCAGCAGCGAGCATCGCTTTAATGTCGAAGATCGATCGGTGATATGAGAAGGATTATTCGCCGTATAAACGTATGAGTAAACGATGACTTCGTCCTCGCGCGATACCAACGTGAAGATCCTTCGGGGAACGTCCTTTACTCGGGGAACCTTGCTCGTGCCACTGGCCGTTTCACGGGTGGTCTTTCGGTGAAAAACAAGCACTCCCCGATCTCCTGCCAAGCGGTTATTCCCCGGGCGCACCGGCTCAAAGTCTTCTTCGGTCGCCAAACAAGAGAGCCAAACCGGCGTTTCTCCTCGCGCTATTTGCTCCCCCGAAAGCCAAGTACTCCCTATCAATTGACGCGGGATAATTGCTGGGCTCTGCCGTTTCTGCCGGGAGGCGGTCCGCAAATTTGGCCGAAAGGAGGCCCGAAGGCGTCCATGGCACGGTTTGCCTTCCCGAAGCGCTGACTGGACGATGGCCGAGCGCTGACTCCTGGACGCGATCATCGAGGCCCGGATTTTGTTTCCTCCTAGGAAAAATATGGCTTGATCGAAGCTCGGAGGATCCTCGAAGTGATCGATCTTTGAAGACCCGGGAGGAATCCTCGTAGGATCGAGAGGGATCGAGGAGCACCTTGGAAAACTCAGGGAGAGGCATCCTCGACGAGTTGAGGGAGGCCTGAATTATCGAGAAGATTCCTCGAAGTATCGGGAGATATTTGAGGAGAATCTGGGGGAATTTTTAAAGAATCGAAGCACGCCCGCTGCTCTACGTATCCCCGAGGAGTATACGCGAGCTTGGGAATACCGAGGAGGATCTTCGAAGTATCCTCGAAGAGTCAAGGCCAAGCTTCAAGAACCCACGCTTAATTCCGTTAAGAAGATCGAAAGCAGCTCCGAGGAGTTAGCAGCGTCGATCGCGACAAACCTCGAATACTCCAAAGAAACCCTCGGAGCATTAAGTCGACTCTCCACGGATCGCTTTGCGCCTTTCCAATCATCCTACACAAATCACCCGCGAACAAGGAAAATCCCCGCGTAATCCAAAAGGGAATCTTCCAAAAACCCAAACCAACGCTTAGGCAAAGAAAAAAGCCTCCAAGCGTGCAAAAGAAAAAAGAAAAAAAAGGGAGAATCAGCCCAAGAATCAAGACGAAGCTCCACGATTAAGCGAAGCGATCGAGCCTTGGTGAAGTACCAAAAGCTCCTCGAGGAGTCCAGGGCAGAGCCTCGAGGCTTGAAAGGGGGGACTGTCCAGGTTCGAATAAAGGATCCTCGAAGGCCGAGACAGTCGACGCTCGACAAGCTCCCGGTGTTCACTGATGCATCCGGATAAATCCCAGGGCGATGCGAGCAGGAGAGAGAAACTGAGCGAAGGACGGAGCGGCGCGAATTAAGATGACGTCGTCGATCCTGGCGCTGCTCGGTCTAATGCTGGCGACTGCCGGCGCCGAGCTCAGCTCGAGGATCGTCAGGACAAAGTACGGGGAGTTGTCCGGCGTGATCGTGACCCTGGATCGGTACCTGGAGGGCGTCGAGGTCTTCCGCGGCGTGCCCTACGCCTCGCCCCCTATCGGCTCCCTGCGCTTCATGCCGCCAGTCAGCGGCGCCCTGTGGCACGGCGTCAAAGTGGCGGACAAGTTTGGCCCTGTCTGCCCGCAAAAGCTGCCCGAGCTGAGCGACATGATGCCTAAGGGCAGGGTCGAGTACCTCAGGAGATTGCTGCCCTACCTGAGGAACCAGAGCGAGGATTGTCTCTACCTCAACATCTACGCGCCCGTGCAAGGTGAGGTTGCTTTCTTCTCGAGTGAATTGGGGTACTGATCATCGAGAATCTCGAGGATCGTGGAGAATTGTATTGGGTTGTTTGGAAAGTCATTTCGTTTTGTTTTTCGTTTTTCACCAACCAAAAACTACTGTGTAGAATTAATAGAACTTTTTCACACACAAGCCTTGCAATATCAGCTCTCCATACATATAATGGTTATGCGGCTTAAGTGTGAAGTTGGTTTCGAAAAAACGTAATTAAGTCCTCTGACGGGAAAAAACGAAATTACTTTCCAAACAACCCAATAGATAAGTGTTTGGGAATGGGGGTTGAAGCGAAGGATAACGCGACGCTTGGTTTGGATAATGATGGATGGTGTGTTCTGACGGAGAGAGTTTGAACGTTGTTTTTTATATATATATGGACCGTTTCTGTTGAAAGTTGTGTAAGTCCATTTAAAAAAAAAAATAATATATCACGTGATTTATGTTTAATTTAGTGTAACATTTTTGTTTATAATTAGTTAGTATTTCATACCTTAAAGAATACCGACGCTTAGTTCGATTTAATATTGGCCGATAAAAGAGATTGCGTGGCCATCGATTATGAAAGTGGTGTAAGTCCAATTTCGATAGACAGGTGGTAAGATCGGTGGCTACTGCTCTTTACATTTGTACGATATACGAGTAGAAACATTGCCACGCTCGGTGGTATTAATCGATATTTTTTTATCAACAAATATGCTAACTTAATTGAATTAAAATTTAATTTTCTCGAAACAAGAGAGTATGGACACCACTTTCAAGATAAAGTATTGTTACATATATTGTGCGATAAAAGAGAAGGCTGCGAAGATGTCAACGATACGCTTCTACATCCTCGATATTTGTCGCGCTCTTGTATTTCTCCTGAATTACGCGTTTCCTCGAAGAAGCGAGGATAGAGGAATTCGATATGGACAAGCGTGTTTTTTTCATCGTCAAACGAACGAGGCTTCGCTTAAGAGGCCGAGGATAGTCGCGCGCGGATTAAATTCAACTTGAACGACGCGCCCCGAAAGCCTCCGCTAACAAATTCCTATTTGTGTCAATCCCGTCGTTCTAGTTTTAATTAAATTACGCATTTCGTAAAAAGCCACCGTCGTGACTTATCGATGGAAATACAAGTAATTCGAACTCGGTGCGGAGTTGTAATTAAATTTATAATGAAACTCCGTGGGTGGAGAGGGGGGGGGGTGTGGAGGGACATTAGAGGCGCTTTCGATGCCCGGCTTTCCGGGTTTCTCAAAATGAAATCCCATCGCTGAGGAAGAAACGCCTCGGACGACGACGATACGCGAGGCGAAATTAAACGAGTGCGGCAATTAAAGGCGATATCCGTTAGGCTTCGCCATTGGCTTGCGTTTCAAGGCCCCTCCAAGTGGACCCTTTGCTCGAGAGAGAGAGAAGAAAGAAAAAGGGAAGAAAGAAAGAGGAGGGGGGGAGAATCGAAGCGAAGCTTCGAAAGGCTCAACCCTTGGAATTTTCTATATCCGACACGCTGAACGATTTTCATAATTCTCAGGAAATAACTCTCGTTACCCTTCGGCCGCGTCCCCTTGCTTTATCTCGGGACACGAGGACACGTTCTCCCCGCCCCCTCCTTCCTCCCCCCCCCTTCCCCCCTCCTCCGCGCCAGCTCCAAGATAATTTTCACCGTGTTTCCAACGGCGGCACGGTATCCTGTTTCCACGTTTCTTCGGTCGTATCTAAAACGAGCATGACCTCGTTAACTCGGGCAATTATCTCAGTTTCCATTAAAAAAGATTCAAAGGTCGTGAGCGATCCCGCGTCTCTTTCCATTCCGTTTTTTTTTTTTTTGCCCCTCTACCCCGGGCTTTTTCATTTCCACACAGCGCGGCCTTTTGTGCCCGACAGGTGCACTGGAACCTTTTCGAATGACAGAAATGTATGCCAATTCTTCAACGGCTTTTCAACGGTACAGCGGCACCGTCAAAGGACCTTCGTTGTATTTTTCCCGCGCTGAGATGACGACACGGATTAATTTTGGTGTATATATATATATATATATTTAATATATGTATGTAATGAAAGGGGAGCGGCCGCGAGATCTTTTCTCGACGATGTTCAAGTTTAGCGGCTTGTTCCATTATGAGCAGCAGATCTTGCTGGTTAGCCTTTCATTTCCATGGTGCACCGATATCGCGATATTAGCCGTGCTAGTGGCGATTTAGAATGGATTTGGAAATGTAGGGAGGGGGCACGTCGAAGAGGTAATGGGATAGATTGAGGAGGAAGTAAGGATCGACGGTGACGAGGATAGAACGTGGTGAGAATCTGAACAAATGCAGCTGCATGGACATGTCAATATCATCGGGATATATTATGGATGTTTTAATAAGTAAAATTGCAATCTTAAATTGCGAGCGATGAGGTGATATCTGTTATTAGATATCTATATATATATTTTTCAGCCCAATGCTGGCATTTTGCATCGTCCATATAATCTGCTTCTACTAATCAAGCATCTCTCAATTGTTGTCCTCCAAAATAAAAATTTCTCACTAAAAAATCATTGTTTCGAGCGAAAAGGGTTGAACGAGGATTTGCTTATCATCCCCTCTTTTCCATGGAAAACGTATATTCTAACATAGTTCACCAAAATAGGCGATGAGCACGATCTTAATATCCGCCAAAAGTCGACACTGAGGCATCAATTATTTCAGTTACTTTATTGAATGCGATACTTAAATGGCTCGAACATTTGAATAATCCTCATTATCCCTCAACTCGCTCGTGCCCGTGTCCTTCAAAGTTTCTGGACGACGCAAGATAAAATAAAACTCCACGAATATACGTTCCACGAGAAAAACAGCGGTTCGAATTTTACGAGATCAACGATGAATAAAAGTGGGGAGGAGTAGGAGGGGGGGGGGGGTTGTGTCATAAATAAAGTGGAAGAGGCGGGCCACGCTCTGGTCCGCAAGAATCGCGAAGCCTTAAACGTCGATGTGCCGCCGCGATCGGCCGTCGAAACCTGAACTGCGAAAGTTTAAGATCGGCCAGTGCTTAGGGGGATTAAAAGAAGCGAGGTACGTTGGAAAAGTGGATAACTCTTTCGAGGCAATCTTCCTTACCGGCGAATTAATCTCTTGGCACGTATCAATTCTCCCGCGATTAACGCCGCGACAACCTGCCTCCCTCGGATCGCTTATTTTCGAGAAAGGGATTTCCAGGATACGAACTCGACGACGAGGAGGATGGCTTACGGACGATTTATGCCAGGAGTATTACCCTTTGTTCGCGCGTTTTATCCGCTTTTTCTTGTATTTCTTCCATTACTCTTTTTCCGTTCCTCTTTTTTTTTTTTTTTTTGAGGGGCTAAGTGAAAGTTTTCGTTGGTGCTGTAAAGGTCTGTGCACGTAAATCGGTAATTCTTCGTTGGCTTTTAAGTAAATTTTCTTTTAAAGGTACACACCACAAAGTATAGAGCTGATTGTTGTGATTGTTCTTCGAATTGCGCACGTTTTAATTGAAATTTGTGTCTGGCAATCTTCATGTGTATTTTTTTTTAATTTGAAGGTTATAGGTTTCTCGGTGTTTTTGGGGGATGCATTGATTATTGTTTCTTTTGGAACTATGAATAGTGAATTTGATTATATTATACGGGTTCTTCCTCGCTTGGGGAGCGTTGATATCAGAAATTTTCATTGTTCGATCACAATTATGTTTTGATCGACACTCGAAGCACCTTACTTTATATTCTCCAGAGTGTAAGTATCTGTGCTGCACTCTCCCCAGCTTATGCTCGCGTTCAGCCGAGCAGGTGATAGGTTATTCCACCCAACGTTCATTCTAAGTATAAAACTTATAATACGTAACAAGCAGTAAAGTTATAATTAAAGCGATGTAATATCCTCCTTTTTTTCGAGAGAAATTTCAACGAAACTTTTCTCTTCCCGAGCAAGGAAATTATGCCGATGCGACGAAAGACGAATAGAAAAATATCACGCGATAAAGGGACTCCTTTCCTTACGTATCGAGCGAAATATTATCTTCGAAAATGTAAGATATTCAAATCTATGACAAATCTGTATAGATTATTTAAGCTCGTCTAGTCCACATATGTACCCTGTACTCTATTATAAAAGGAAAATCGTAAGCAATAACTGACATATGTCCAAGGCAAACGTGTCCAATCCTAAATATTCCCCACTAAGTACACAATTATCAAGCTCCCACCTTATAAAAATATCCCCATTGCATTTCGCTCACTCATCCTCTGTTCTTAAAAAAAAATGGGCACTCGATCGATAAATCAACCCTATAAAAACCCACATATTCCCGTTACACGTCGCAAAACCCAATCGACATCCTCCCACAGTATCCACCGCAAACATCGAATCCCTCCAAGGGTCCACCAAAGCCCCCCCCCCCCTCCTCGATGCTGGATAAAAGGAAGCTCGCGCCGATAAATATCCCTAAGCGAGCTCAAAACGCGCGACTCGAGTGTCGCCAAGACTTTTCCGCATTGTCGAAGCCACCGAGCCCAGTGGACCGCGCGGTGGCATCCGTAGGCCTTCGTCCAGCGCCATTTCGGAATAATAACTCAACAGCGGGCCATTGTCGGGGCGGGGCAAACAAAGAATCCATGAAAACGGCCATTAATTTGCCGATTTGAATGGGAAGTGTTATTTTATAGCCGGGCGTTCGCTTCTCATAAATCGCCTCGCGCCCCTGGAATTCACGCCTCGTCCTCCTCCGCCCTGCGCCTTCGCCCCCCCCCCCTCCTCCCCTTTTTGTCCGCACGCGTGTGCCAGCCCTGAAGCCCCGCGTATGCACACGGACCAGCGGCTTTTTGTGATTTCAGCGCGCAAGCCACGAAGGGTGGCGCAGGAGAGGGGGTGGGGACCCTTTGTGGCCGGAGGGCAGAGCGAATTACTCATTATTCGGGCCATTGATAAAATTAATTAGCAATAAAATACTGTGCGCGCACTGGCCAGCGGGATGGGATCCGCGATGGTTCATGGATTTCAGAGCGGGATTTCTTCGTGATTCGCGCGTGGGAAATGGTTTTTTTTTTTTCTTTGTTTCACGTCGTAGTTCCGCGGGAGTACATAATCGGGGCGGCTTGTGGAGGATCTGATATATTTGCGGCTTTTTCAAATTGCTGCGGTACAAATTGCTTTTTGCCTCGTGCAGGCAGAGCGCTTCCGGTGTGACTTTTGTCCCCGTGACGGACCCCGCGGTAGGGGCGATAACGTTCGCTACCGCGCTTCAGGTACGTGCGGTTTGTCGTTGTACCTGTAGGGTTTGGGGGGGACCGAATGTTTCCTGTTATTGATAATGGTGTGCTTTATTCATGGTGATTTTATTCTCAAGGAGTCGAGGACTCTGCTGTATCTTTTTTTGTTTTTTTTCTCTTTTTCAATTCATTTTTGGCATGACTGTTAAGGTCACGTGGCTCGGAACCTGGTGTTTCAGGTAGATTTCCATTCGAGCCACGAATAAACAGTACTGTTTATTAAAATACAATAAGAGTTTATTCAATTATTGTACAAAGTTAATGCAGCAAAAAATAGAAAGAGAGAGTGTTCTTTTTTTTTCAATATTGATCATACGTCACACCGTAGTGTATCGCCGCCTTTCCGCCTCACGAAGCAGCACTGCAAATCCACTAAGTGCACCAAGATACGAAAAAACACCTAGCCCTCGATCCCAACACTGTCGAATCACCAGAACTGCAGTGTACGTATCGCGCGAAGAAACTATCGGTATCTATCCAACACGCCCCGTGCGTGTACAAGGAACACGAACGCGTGGGACAGTCGCAATGAAGATCGCGCCTAAGCCTTAAGCTTGGCAGCTTAAAAGCGCTCTCCGCGAGTGCAAATATACCGCTGCGCGATCTCAAGAGCAACAATAGCGTCCCGCAATAAAGTCCATCTCTGCGCAATATCGTGCGTCAGAAGACTCGAAGACAAGGGCGATCGAGGAAGCTTTCTTTCCGGGCCTCGAAGCCAGCGGCGGAGGCTCGCGTCTTATCGACGCCGTCGAGTTCAATTTGGCTCCCCCCGATACTTATTTGTACCGATACCGTAATCCCGGCCGCGATACGTGTTTGCAGATCGCTTCAAACGGCCGAGAATGCATCCGGGCGTAAATGGGGGTAACACGTTCGGAGCATTTGTTTCGGAGGATCCGTGGAGTCGCTTTCAAACCTTCGCTCATTTTGCTCCTCGCTCCCTCTATCTATATATCTATCTATCTATCTATCTCTCTCTCTCTCTCTCTCTATTTCTGGATTTCTCTCCCCCTCGCTCTTTCTATCCTTTTCCCATTTCTTCGCACTTCTTCTCCCTCCTTCTCTCTCTCTCTCTATCTCGCTTGTTACCTCTTCTTCGCTTCTATCTCGCTCCTTCTTTTTCTATCTTGCTTGATACCTCGTTTTCGTTCCTTTCTCTCTCTCTCTCTCTCTCTCTCTCTCTATCTTGGTTGTTACCTCTTTTTCGCTTCTTTTTTGCTTCTATCTCTCTCTATCTTGGTTGTTACCTCTTTTTCGCTTCTTTTTCGCTTCTTTCTCGCTCTATCTCGCTTGTTATCTATTTTTCGCTTCTTTCTCGCTTCTTTCTCGCTCTATCTTGCTTGACACCTCTTTCTCGTTTCTTTCTCTCTCTATCTTGGTTGTCACCTCTTTTTCGCTTCTTTTTCGCTTCTTTCTCGCTTCTTTCTCGCTTGTTACCTCTCTTTCGCTCAATTCTCTCTCCTTCTCTTTCCATCTCACTTGTTACCCCTTTTTCGCTTCTTTCGATCTCGCGTATCTCCTCTTCTCCCCATTTCCTCTCTTTTCGACTTTCTCTCTCTCTCTCTCTCTTCTTCTCTCCAACCTATCTCCCTCTCTCTCCTCCCCGCCGCTCAAACCTTACACCGACGCAGGGAGCGAGAAACGATGGAAAGCTCTCCTGGGCGGGGGAGAAACTTGGCCGTATCACGGAAAGAAGGTATACGAATCGGTTTACTCGCCGAGATCAAGGCGCATTTCCCGCGAGCGCCGCAAAGTGGCTGGGTCAGCGAAATGAGATTTCAGCTTTGCTTTGTTAAAGAGCCCTCCCGGCCGCGCTTAGGCTCCGTCGATCGTGGCGAAAGAATTGGCCATTCGATTATCGGCCGACCATAATCGATTCCCCTTAATTGACTCGAGGTGAGTAACTGCCGGGCGAATACGTAACGAACGATGAAGGTGCCCCTTGAGGTTGGCCCTCAAAGCGCGACGACAAAATGTCCAGATTGCCCATGAAGCGTAATGCCAAGAGCAATTAATGCGCCACATTCGTAGCCCCTTTGACCCCTATGAACGTCTGTACACGAACAACAAACGTAACATTAATATACATTCTCATCTCATATTCCTGAAAGGAGTAAAAATCGCGTACCTAGGGAAAAAGTATTCCACCCATACACACGATCGTTTCGACCAAAAGAACCGCTCACGGAAGAGCCTTTAGAGCGGCATTTGGCTTTGCAAAGAACGCCGTTCAAAGAATGGCATTCCCATTTTATAATTAAACAACATCTTTCGACCGTAAATACTCTATACACTCGTTCCACTATATACTTTCCAGAGCGGATCAAGCGTTGATCGTGAAATCCTTGTTCTACATACGAGAGGAGGCAGAATGCTTTAGAGGCCAAAGATAAGAGTCGCGGATCGCTTTGGAATAAAACAACGTCTTTCGTGCACAGCGGATCAACCATCGGCTTGGTTCTAAATAAGAGAGAAAGCAAGATGCTTTAAAAGCCAAATATCCCAATCGTTTAGTAATTAAACATCTTTCGAGCACAGAGGATCAACCATAGATCGTGAAACCTTGGTTCCAAATAAGAGAGAAAGAAGAATGCTTTAAACGTAACCATTAAATATCCTAACATCACGATCGCTTCGTAATTAAACATCTTTCGAGAACCACGGATCAATCATCGATCGCGAAAGCCTTGCTCCAGGTACAATAAAAAACAGGATACTCTAACACTTGCACTGCGAGCAACGTACTTTTACGTTTCTCGCAGTCCGTCACTGTAAAAATACGTATTTAGTATATTTATCGTAGATAGCGGGTATTGCATAATTACAACGTAATTACATACAATGTCACACATATTTTTCCGTGAAACTAATCATAGAGTATATATTTAAGTGTAAAATAAAACAAGTTTCGTTGACAAAAACAAAGTAGTTTTCGATGTACTGCCTTTCTGCCGAATGACCAAACTCCCGCGCGGTTCCCGGGAAAAAAACCGCAGCGCGCGTAAGTTGGCGGCGAAATATACTTGCGTTGGTCCAAGCGTTATAAATATCTCAACGTCTCGATCGCATCTTACGAAGTATCGAGACAAAAATCCACGAACAAGTTCGGTGTGCACGTTATCGTGCGCCAGCGGACGATCCTCGGAGGTGTTTAATCGAGAAAGAAACTTGCCAGGGAAGTTGGTTCATCCGGGGGCGCATTTCTATCGCGAGCGGCGGCTTTAATACGAGCCCCTTTAATCCATCTCGGGCCGACCGACACGGGAAATGCACGCGAACTTTGCGAGGGGGCGGATTGCGTATTCACGTAATTTCTCGATCGGGAAAAAAGAAATTGTATTTAAATAGGCCATGCAAATCGGGCACCGGAGGGGGGGCCCGCGTCCCCGCATTACGCGCACGAGAGAGTCTTGTTATGCTAATACGTAACAGCGTTTCGTATTTCGCCGCAAACGTTTCGCATTTCACCGGCGGGTATACGTGCTCCAAGGCGCTCGCGATGGATCGCGGGTTCTTCGAAAGGTAACGAAGAATTGCTGGAGCGAGAAGCGTCAGGTTTATCGATGCGATTTATTCCTGATTATCTAGAAGCATCGTGTACTTCTTGATGATCTTGTGTGATTTTTTTTGTGATGATTAGGAACTATCCTGTCTTTCGTAGGGATTGGTGGAATTTGTGGAAGGTCGATGTGATTACAGAGATATTTGAGATATGGATAAAGATGACGAGGTGTTGCAGACGAATGAACTGAGCGAATAAAAATATTTAATGGATCGAGGGGATCTACTCTTTCTCGTTATCGCTCTATTATCGATGATTTTGTACAGAACAATGATATTCCTAAAAGGTCCATCGGCTTTCAAAGAGTCTCGTGAAAAACAATGGCAAATTGCAGACGAGTGCACTGCAGCAATGAAAGGTCATACGTATCGATTCTATGCATGCTCCTACATTATTGTTTTATTAAATTTGTGAAAATTATTATTTGAAATAATTCTCGAAAGGTCTATTACTTTTCAAAGGCATTCGCTGAAAACAATGAAGTATCGTGGACCAACGCATCGCGTGGATAAGATCGTTTTATATGCATTCGATGTTGTTCAAATGTAAATAAACGCGTTCATTATCGCGCTGTGTCATCAAAACAGCCTAGATCGAGCGCGATGTATGACGGAGGAATAAATATTTAGCTTCGCGAAATGAATTTTTTCCCAACTAATAACCATAATAGTAGAGACATTATCGAAATCCATAAGTATTATCGAATTTATTCTGACAACGCTTCATATTTTTATCTCCTCGCGTATTTAATTCGATGCAGCATACCGATCGATGTGGATTAAAGTTAAATAAAGCCACTCACATTGGGAATTACGTGAAACGTTCATAATATTCATTTAATAACAAACATCGGGCTGTTTTATATAATTTTATATCGTCCCCTATAATTTTATATTTTAAAAGTACGAACAACTCGCCGGCACAATTGCCCGATAAATAACCTCATTCGTGCGTGCTTACAGGCAAAACAGTGAATCGAAATTAATTGTCACCAAATTATTTCCATTGAGGGGATAAATTAGTCGCGTTCTGGGTTTTAAATCGAGCGAAATCTCGAGTGGGATAATTCCGGTGTGAAATCACGGCCGAGCTATAATTGGAATTGGTCGCGAAAGCGTTTGACGATCGCCGAGGCGTAATGAGAGTTTTAAAGGACAAAAAGTTATGATTGCGCCCCGTTTTCGGAAATCCTCCGATCCATTATTCATCAACTGGCCGATAGATCGAGTCGGATAACTGATGGGGCAAGGGCAAACCGCAGTGTAAATACTCCTTTCATCGCGGCCCTCGGTTAAAGTCGCTTTCCATTCACAACATGCACGCGACGATCCTAATGCCGGAATGTAATAAATATAATCGACCACCGCGGTATCTTCCCGCAATAGACTTATTTATTGATGTATTTACTTATTTATTTATCCGCCAATCAAATTAGATTCACCGTTTTGTCCAATCGAAACGTGATTCATTTCGAGGATAAATGTTTCATCGATAGAATAGGAGGAAAATATTTCAATAAATAGAAGTGCCTTTGCGAAAAAATATTTCGCATTATTTATACCACTTGAACATCGGAAATTTATTTGTAATTAAACGAACAACAGCTATACTCGTAATTTGGTGCTCGCGTAAAAATGATATCGACATCTCGAAAGTGTTCCCCTCGCAAAATTTGGTTTGTCCACGTATCCTCAGGGATCGCAGGGGGAAGGAGGAAATATCATTGTGCAGAGCGCCATAATATTTGTACATGCATAAATCGGGAGTAGGAACACAGTTGGGGATAAAGGGAGCTGGCATGGAAAGCGAGCGTGGCTAATCAGATCTGAGCGAGGCGGACGATCGTTTTGGTCAGGAGTAAATTTTCGGTGCAGAGGGTTAAGGGCGAAATCATCGAGAGTGTGACGATCGCGGTGAGCGGTGAGATTAAGGCTCGGCTAACCCAACGAGGGTCTCGCGCGCGGCGATTAATTATGAAATTTAATTAAAGTAGTGCTCGTAGGTGTTGAGCTCTGAAAGCAGCGGTGTCATTTGCCGCCACACCAATTCCACGCCCGACTATCCGATGCGCGGATACGTACGTGTTTCCATTTTCTAACTCTATCCCGTAAACTCCGTGGAGCCGCGCATTTATTCTTTGACACGCTGATCAGAGACGACGGAACGCGGAACGAAGAAATGGCGCGTCGAGCAGCCGAATATCGATCCGGGCCTTTGAATATCTGATATTCGAATATTAGACGAAGAATGGAATTCCTGGCGATGCATGTTGCGGGAGAAAGGTGCGAAATGGAGCAACATACGGAGGTCAGACATCCTGGAATATATTGCTCGTGCAAATGATCCATATGTAAAAATGCGTAATGGCGCGTTACTTCGAGGTTATGTTACTCCGATTCTACACTAATTTCACGCGACAGCTGAAGACACTGCACCATTCAAGCTTTCTTCGCATCTTCGAAAACTTCTACCTTTTGATATCGCGTCTCTTGGTACGTCAAATTACTTAAATCATCACAGATATCAATAAACCAACGATTGACATACAAAAGTCTTGATAATTGTCAACGGCTTAATAAGCAAGCAATTTTCTTCTCATTTGCACCATGCAAAGGGTATTGATTAAATATCCATCAGCCATTCCAAACAACTAGTAGCTTCAACATAATTTCCATATTAACTTGCGCAAAGACGATCCAAATTTCATCCCCTTTGCCAACGCACCAGAACTCGAATCTCCTTCGTCGAATCGTGGAATATGATGGACCTCGGCTATTTGGTTCGATAGAATCAACGGTCGAGCGTTCGTAGCCGAAGGAACTGGGCACCTCGAGGAAGCGAGACTTTTCCATTTCACGAGGGACCTCGTTTTCAGCGGGTAATGCTTCCGCCAGCTGCAGCCTTCAGCGGTATATGAGGTACCAAGATTGCCTTAAACCTACATGGGATTAATACTGACGCATTGCGCCCTAAATCGCAAAATCTCGTGTCTTTCTCGTTTCCTCCTTTTTGCCATTGGCATCGAATAATCGTTAGTCCAATAACGTTGAGAAAATTGTTGAGAGAAGAAATAGGAAATTAAAATGACAAGGAATTGTTGGATTGCATATTTTGGAGCATTTATAAATATATACGTTTTTTCCCTGTAAATATATATTATTACCTATTTATTTAGAGATTTTTTTCTAATCAGTGGCAAATAGTGGACGAGGTATGAAAATAATACAACGATCAGAACGAACATTAGAATAACGAGGAGGTACGAAAGTTGCCTCGGACAAACATGAAGTTAAAAGTACCGCAATGCGTACTACCTGCAAAATATCGCGTTTTTCTCCTTAGCTCTTTAGCCCCGTTTTTGTCATTAGCGTCGTACAACATTTAAATTCTGAAAACCCTTGCGTAATGACCATGAGCATGAATTCCAAATTATAAGCCTAAACCGGTTATAGCTTTAAGAAAAGAAAAAAAAAAGAAAAAAAAAGAAAGAAACCGTGCCTGCATGCATTAAGCTAAGTTCCTCAGAACGATGAGAAATGTGCGTGGAAAGATACGATAACCACCCACTTTGCATACATTACTCCTGCTTTGGAAAATTTCCAAAGACTTTCCAATGCGTCCGCTTGCACTTTAATTCGGTTAATCCCAAAGGCGCCATATCCTCGATCGAAACGCTCATTGCCCGCGAAAGCAACAAAAAAAGTGAAGAAAAATAAAGAGTCGGACAAACGAGAAAGGTATTCGCGAAAGTCACTTTACCTTTGCTCATCGCACATCCTTCCCTCGAAGGCGCGTATTTTCGTGCACAAAATCCGCCCTCCGCTTATTTCCCATTTTCCTCTCCTCCGAAAGGGGGACGCAAATTGCGAAGATGTTCCGTGATGTTTGGCCGTGCGATTATCATGAAATAACGGCGGACCGAGAGAGAATTCAAGGAAGGCGATGAGCGACGTGCACCGCGGGAGCAGCAGTTTTCTATTTCGCAAAGAAATTCCCTCCCCTGGGACGGACGTCCTGCTGAAAGTGCGCTGGTTTGACATTGTCGCGCGCAATGTTGGAGTTACATCGGGGAAATTGTACAAAACGATTCGCGCACAAGGACTCCCTACGATATTCAATTAGGTTCTAATTGAAACGCCCTCGCGCGGAAGTGGAATATTTACGCCCTTTCCCTTTTATCCTGTAAATTGATATATCGACAGGGCCGCCGCATTTCTGAAATTTGGGTCCATCGTCGAACGTGCAAAACTCTGCCCTGTGTAAATCCTTGAACGCTCATTGGTGTATGAGGGATACCATGGTCGCCGGTGCTTTGCGTACTTCGTCGGGCTTTAGATAGAAATTCTGGCTTTTTGTGGAAAATCCTGAATACTCTTGGGTGTGAAAAGAAATAGAATTGCTCGAATAGTTTTGGGCGTAGAAAGAGCTCTGTTATCTCACGATTTTTCCAGACAGGCCAGAAGGCCCGGTGGCATTGCGAATCGATCGTTTCGAGGAAACGGTTGTGCAAATACGTGACCCCAGGAACAATTGAAAAACATGCATTAAACATGATACAGGGATGATTTACGGATGATATCTTGCCCATTCCAATGTGCTTTCGCCGCGACTTTCCGTTAGCATTGCATTATCCCACCGATATATTCGGAAGCCTACTGTCCTGGAGCGGAATTTTGGGCGGCGACAAAGCGATACCACGTTTGGATTTACGCGTCACATCCTTATCAAGATAAAGACGAATATTAATGAAGATAATATAAGTGAGTGAGTCGTTCATATAAATTAAAACTTGAAAAGTGAGAGTAAGTGGTCGATATAAATTATTACTTATATTATTGATAAATACTTATAAATTATAAATTATCACAATACAACTTGAAACATAAAATAAGTTCTTTCCGATAATTGAGAACTAATATTAGTAAGTGTGTAAAGATCACTGATTTTGCTTATGTTTCTCTAAATTTCGCAAAGAGAAAACTTCTAATCCTCGAAACACCAAATCGAATAACGATATGTATCCTTTGCTCCAAATTATATTACGCGTTCTTCTCACGCCTTATCTCAAAATATCACGCTACGTTCTCCATGTCTCCTTTATCCTTATCACCTTCCTGGGATTCGAGAGGGATCGTCGCATCGATAAAACCCAAACGACGGACGATATTCCAGTCACAGGCTTGCATATTGAATACACTCGGATATTTCTGGCACATTAGGCTATCGATGAAATCAGGTCGACGAGATCTGCCCGTAAGACACCTTTCAGCCTTCTATTTGAAGACGCGGGGTTTGTGATCCTTTACGATCAATGCGGATTATATTGCGGGGATGCATTTAATTTTCGAGTGTCGTTTTAATCCCGCGCCATTCTCAGATATTGGTGGATCTGCGTAATTAGAGTGGCGGCTGGATATATTCTAATTTGGGCCTTGCGCATTTAATCAGCGAGGATCGATAGTCGTGATATATTTTAGATACGCTTGGCTTTGCATTCATCCGGGGATTGAAATTAATTCCGGAAACATATGGCCGGTGATAAAATGAAGGGTATGCGATAAGGCTTCTTATTGCTTCATATCCTGGGCGTTTAATTCGTGTCCAATATCCACAATCATGCCGAAGTCGGAGGAATTATTATATCCCCGAAAATGGTGTATTTAATTAATTTGATGGACCATTGTATGCGATGCACGGAATCCAAATTAATTTCTCAGAGTTTATGGAATTTGAGGTCGTGCAGAGTTTACGAGATTTTCGGCCGCCCGGAGTTTATGCGATTAGGAGGTTTGGTGACGCGGCGAATGGAAACTTGGACTTACACGCTTAAGATTCTAGTTTACATAAGTACTATACGATCACTAGCATAATTAGAAATGATCTAAACGAACAGATGTAAAAAACGAAATATTCGATTACATCGTATTACTAAAGCGCATGTCGAATTCTTATAGAAGATTCTGAAGCAACAGTTTCTTAATCGCCGATGTCAGAAAAAGGGTGCGTCGCTTTTCAATCGATTCAGCGCGCACGCAAATATCCAGCCTACATCAGTTAATTATGATTAACAGACGTAAGAAACGAAATCTTCAAGCAATATATTTAAGCGCATATAGATTTTTTCTGGAAGATTCTGAAGTAACAGTTTTTCAATTACCCAATTACATATATTAAGATATTATGTTTAATGTATGTCAGAAGAAGGCTGCATAGTTTTGTAATCGATTCAGCGCGCACGCGAACATCCAACTTACATCAGCTAATTATGATGAAATCATCAACCAGCACATTAAAGCGCAAATTCAATTTTCCTAGAAGATTCTGAAGTAACAGTTTTTCAATTAGCAATGTCAGAAGAAGGCTGCATCGTTTTGTAATCGATTCAGCGCGCACGCGCACATCTAATTTACATCAGTTAATTATAATGAATTCATCAACCAACATATTAAAGCGCAAATTCAATTTTCCTAGACGATTCTGAAGTAACAGTTTTTCAATTAGCAATGTCAGAAGAAGGCTGCATCGTTTTGTAATCGATTCGGCGCGCACGCGAACATCCAACTTGCATCGGCTAATTATGATTAATGGTTATGCACGACGAGGCCGTGTTCGGCCCTATGCTCGATAATGTCCGACGATCCTGCCGTGGTTTCTAACTTGCACTATATACACTTTTAACAAATTGCCCTAGGAGCTACGCTAAAGTACTGGTTATTATGACGCCCCGGTGATCGCATTAAATTATATCGCGATGCGCCATAAAGAGCAAATTACGCTAATACCTCTTTGAAACCTATGGCTCATGGAAATGAATGAACATGTAATTTCCGTGCGAAGTCGCCTCGTTCAACTAGGGAGGAGCTTACGCGCGTTAAAAATTTACAAACCGGCGGACACACACGGTGCTGGTAATTCTCGCCTGGAATTTCGTCCCTGACGAATGCATCGGGATATAGTTCTAAATTTTGCGAATGGTAAATTCGACGATGATTCCTAATTTTCCGTGCGATTTGCCGCGCATGGACAATCCGATAATGTCGTAGCAATATTGATGTGCATTTAGTGTATTACTGTTCCCGATAAATGTAAATTGCGGACGCTGGAATTAGTCGTTACAGTTGATAATTATAATAGATCGCACGGTCGGCGAGCGAGCTGGTGTATCGCTTAGTTCGAAAGGTGGCTCGCGAAAAATTTTACGTTCGCCACTCGAATATTGTAAGATTCATCGAAATAAATACCTCTAGGTATTTTATACAAAAAAAAACTCGGAAGGTAGGTGCTTTAAAAATGAAAAAAAAAAAAGAACGATGAATTTTCAACACTACCATAATATTCTTTAAACTTATCTTCGAACAAGATATTACATCGCAACACAAAAATCAACGGTACACTCAAGTCGATAAACTTTAATTTTCAGCAAAATCATTGTTTAAGCGGCGAGTAAAGTAGTAATTCCCAATTTTAGCTCAAACCAAGAATAAGCAATGCATTAGAAACATCCTAAAAATCAGAATTCTCTCCAGAGGGGCGGTAATGAGTCAACGAAGTCGGGCTTAAATCGCGAGTGCGTAAAGGATAATTTAAAATCCCAGCACAAGCAGGTGGAGAAGCTTCCCTTACGGGCGAAGACTCTCAACGCTCCAATCATACCGCGCCAGCTGATGGACCTGTCAACTGCAGAATCGGTGGCGAATGGTCCATAATGGATTTCCCAGCAAATTCGAGCACGGCTAAAAGCGTGAAAGGCGTATCGGGCGAATAAATATTTAAATCGTCCGGTCAATCGTTCTAGGAAACCAAAGAGGAGGCGAGAGATAGAACGATAGAGAATGAAAGAGAGAGAGAGAGGGGGGGGGGGGATAAAAAAGAAAAGAAGAGAAGCTCCAGAGCGATTCTTCCACGAGTGCATCCACGCGACCGAATGCGTTTAACTTTTATTCGAGAAAGTTTTTGAGCAAAGTCGGAAGACCGCGGGCGGCAAGATAAGGCGCTAAAAGCAAAATAAGAGCAGCGCGGGGCGGGGCATTAAAAGCGACGATGCCGGCCTTGAAAACCCGAGAAGAGGCGCGAAATTACGAGGGGCGTTAGAAAACAGGTATCGCCTCGAATATATCGCTTTGCATCGAATCGAGTTTCTCAAACGTATGACTGATGAATTGTCAGAGGAAAGTCGAGCATTCGATGTGCGAAAATCGAGCAAAATTAAATCTCAGAGGGGAGTTAACACTAGAATTACCAGCCACTTTCTCGGCATATTTAAAACACCACGTACATCTTTAAAAAAAAAAAAAAAGGAGAGAGTCAAAGGAAATTTCAGTAAATCGAAATGATGATCCAAGTACTGCATGAAGATCATATAAAATCTTAAAAAATACATCGTTGTAAAGTACTACGATTTTTTAAACAGACGACTGACCAGTCGTTTTGACTGGTTTGGTAGTTTTAGTGTTAAAGTCATGTCGAAAGAAACACAGAAAGGGTCACTAGTGTAGGACCGCGATTGAGATCCTTTCCACTCTTTACGTATTTTAATTATATATCAAACTATTAATATTAATCAATATATTTTAATAAATTATATATCGAATATTAAAATAATCTCGAGAGATCGCGCTGTGCAGTAATAATACCTCGCGAACCGTGGTGAGGTCCAATGATGGAGGGGCGACGAAAGGTGGAAGAGGGAATAAATCGTGGTTGGATCGCAAAGTGGATCCTCGAAGGGCTGCTGGCGATAGGCAAACTTGGCGAAAGAACGAGATATCGACGTGGAATTATCGACAGATTAAGGTATCGTCCGGCGGCACTATTGTTTTCCTTAGGGCGGCGAGACACAAAGTGCTTTGGAAGTCAGCTTACACGTCGCATTTCACGACTCGACTGGAGGACTCAAAGGACCCTCAAAGGGCTCCTGGCTCGCGATCATTAAGTGGCCGCGTGTTCTCCCGTACTTTGCATTTTCCAATGACTTCACGGGCTTCTTCTGGCGGACAGAGTGAATTTGTGGAAAGTAGGAGAGCGGCGTCTTCAATTTAAATAGCTGAATTTATCGTATAGCTGATCTTTCTGGGGATTGAATTGTTTGAGGAGGTACTCTATGATCCTCGCGACTCCATGATTTTTGTAATGTTTAAAAGAAAACTTTGCATTTTCTCGTGACTCCATGATTTTTTTAATGTACCGCCTTCGCTTCGAAGATTAAGGAAAGTTTCTGAGCCAGGAGCTGTGGTAATAATTTCTTTTGGGATTATGAGAACTTCGATTTTTCGTGAAACTTTGGAAGATAGCTTTTACGCTATAGACTTACGTATGCTACTTTAACAGCTTGCTAATTAGAAATCAAAATTTGATTGGACGAAAGGATTTTTTATTGAAATCAGTCTGAGCTTTAGCAGTTGAATTTCTCTTATATCAACAAAAATAGGATTTTATTTATCTCTATCTGATATTTTATTTTATAGAAGTGTTAGGCTTTAATCTTATAATTACACGTTACTTGAAATTATTTAATATAAATTAATAGGTTATTCGTATAAATATTGTGTATGAGGTGTTTTAAGAATTTAAACTGGCGCTTTTTATGCGGATACCTTTATTCACTGCGCCACCAGAGCTTATTAAATTAATATGCCGTATCAACGATTATGTTCGTATCACTGATTCAAGATAGATTTATCAGTTTTTCAGGAAGAACGATGCTTACAACCTCGCGTGCTTTGTGCTCGCAGCTTTTATCGTTGGTTGATTAAAATCCATCGAGAGCACGGTGGATTAAAACGTTGGCCTGTAAAAGGATATTCTTAATCGAACAGTTTTTCCTGAGAATATCCGCAGTACCTATAATCCTTTTATTATTCCATTTGGCTCGTATTCCTTTATTCTATAATCGTAACAGCACCATCGTGCCCGGTCATGTATTTATATTCTATTCAATGACCAGGAAAATCAAGCGAGAAAATTGCGGGAAATAATTTTCCGCGGTTTTTGGAATCGCACGATATGCAAACCGTGTTTACAGTTTCCTCTGATGGGTTTTGAAAACATTAAAAAGCCGAACGCAAAGCTTCTTACGCTAGCGACGAGTTTTATACCCATTTATTCTGAAATCCAATAACGAGTCGAATGAAATATGAAAATTAATGTCTAAATACCACAAATTTATTCATTGTTAGATCATTCTCACGTGAACTTTATTTATGATTGTCGCGATTAATCGAATCTACGTCTCGAAATTCGTTCAGAAGAGGAATTAACGTGAATTTAGGATAAATCAGAAATCACATATTTCACAATATTGTATATAATATTGTATACAACCGATACTTTTGGCAACTTATGCATAAAACGTATCACTGGTAGAATTACATTGAGAGACTCATCGCGAAAATGACATTTTTTATTGAGAAATTTTATAATCACCATTCGCAATGTCGTTTAAACGTATCCACTTATGAAAAATCTTCGCTTATAATCTATTTATAAGCACCGACCATGAACGATGTGGTATTCAATAGCTGGCACACTCGAACATTTTCAAGTTCTCGGAGTGGAAGAGACACTGGAATTGATTTCGCAAGAGCGCAGCCTCTCGATCTCCATTACTAATCCCGGGTAATTTCCATTACTAACCTCGGCTAATTAAGCAGTCTGCGAAACTTTCCATTTCCCTCTCTTAACCCGCCCTGCGAGTCGCCCCTCGGATACGTGCCGCTTTTTCCAACTTTGTCGCCTGGATACTCGATCGATCGAAGGGCTCCAATAACGCCGCCTTTTCTCCTGCATTGCGAAAGGGCCACTCAGCGGATGCTGTTTATGCAGTCGCATATTGCAGGACCTTAATTGCAGCGACTCAAAGCACGTTCGAAGGACGCAATCGGACGAGGATTACTGAGAAACTTTAAAACGCAGATCGACGAACTTAGTGTTCGATCGAGTTGATTATTAGGTTAACTCAGACTCTCACTGGATTCTGAATACAGTGCTGATAATGTTTATGGTTTTATTTTAGTAGGATTTATTTCATTGTCAGATCGTGTAATTAGAAGGAAGTTATCGCTATTGACCTCTTACTGGTAAACTTCAAGACGAATATATTCATTATATTCCTCCAAAATACTCAGATTCGTTTTCCACAAGATTAAGAAAATTTCTTCTTTGGATTTATCGCTATCGATAACACATGGCTTGACTCGAAACCGCAATGAAACTCAATTATACACAAAGTACGACCATTTTTCCTTGCTCCACACTGTACTTCCCTTTCTCATAGAGGAAAGCGCGGTTAATACGCATAAAGAGGAGGAGAGTAAATTTGGGATATAATTTAACGCGGGTATTTTCTATTGTACGACGAATAAGGTTTCGCAAATTTTGTATACCGAATTTTAAACTGAACCGTCGTTCCGCCTTATGAATGCGCAGTGGTAAATGCACGGCGGTCTCGGTGCTTCTCTCCTTCTCCCCCCTCCCCTCTCTCACCCTCTCACTCTCCCCCTTTTTTTGATGCGCGCATTTGGATGTAAAACGCGATAACGGACCGGATTTCGCGGAGTAATTCGTCCCCAAACAGCATTATCCGCGGCCGTGTTTGTCGCGGAAAGGATCGCAATGTAAAGCGTGCCGGAGAGCCGGGAAAAGCCGGCGCAAAAATTGCGGGAAACATGATCCGTTCTTCTGTGACGTGCGCAGCTGAGGTAGTGCGTGCCACCGGGAAAATCGAGGCGCTTAAAAACGCAGGATTCTTTTTTGGAGTGACAGTCGACCGGAATACAAATGGTTCGCGGTCGTTCTTCCGGTGGGCGAGCATAAACCGGAAGCGTGCACCGGAATGCGCGTTTTAACCGATGATTCGTAAGCCGTTTTGAGTTTATTCAAAGTGGGGCGCGAAACGCTTAAAAGGCGAAATTACTCTACGAACTGAAAATCCCCGATGGAGGCTATTTTTCCAGTGAGCATAATGGTTATTTATTATACCATTTTGTTTATAACCTCGGACGATGATAATATTATAAATATTGCGTTATATTATATATATATATATAGTAAATAAAAATAGCAATATAAATATTATAAATATTGTGTACATATATTAAATGGTTCTCCACTGGTGCGTGGAGAAATGTAATGTTTCTCGAAGGATTGTTTATTTATATATATATATTTGCGATAGAATTGAAGGGTTGGAAAGGCCAATTGGATTTTCTTCGACATTATAGGCACCCGTATTTTTGTCCAACACATACGTTAACGTGTTTATGCGCGAGATTCGCGCACAACATGGTGAACGTACAGTACGTTGGACATTTAAAAGTAATGCGTGTTTGTCCATAAAATACGAAGGATAAGACCCACTTTACGCGAACGCTACGTTATACAGGGATTTTCTGTCTTTAATACGGGCATATAAAGCAGAGGTAGCATAAGTTCACGGTTCATCGTCCAAAGCTTTCTCCCAATACCGCGTGTACTCTCCATCGTAATTTATCCGGCTTCGTTCATTTTAGGAAGACGAGCACGTACAAACACCTTCTTTACACAGAATCACGATAACAAAGCATTTTTCGAATTTAACTAATATTACACGATTACCCCACAAGCTCGAGTTTTTATTAGCAAATTCGCAATTACGCGGTAAGTAATCATTTCATTCCGAGATACTTAACAACATCACAATTACTGTTTTCACCTTAAGAAAACTATTTACAATGCTGCATATTTATTTAAAAATTCCCAATAACACACTGATCATTTTATTCTCATATCCTCAATAACATTACAATCTACAAATCACAGACCATTCACAATCCCGCGTATTCATTCAATCCCCCCCCTTAAAACCGAGACATCCAATCAAATCCTTCCTCGGCTAAGCCACTTAGGAACACCGTATTTTCGATCTCTCCCCACATACTTAATAACACTATAATCACTCTCTCAGCACCTCAATTCATCACCACTCGATTCATCCTCATCTCCACCCTCTTCCTTCACTCTCTTATTCACTCCATAACCTTCAGCAGTATCAGCATCGGAAACAGAACCGATCGCTGTCCCATGAACGCGACACCGGGTGGTAATGGGTTAAACAGACCCCTTCACGATTCCCCGTATCTGTTCCAGCAGGGCTCCGGGGCGAAATACTGAATCCTCCGTTAAGTAATACACACGCAGCAACGACGTATTTCCGTTTGCAACGTAAGTCTGGCCCCCGGCACGGGGGATAATTGTTGCGAGAAACGTTAAAGGAGGCCACCATTTCTATCTCTGTCTCGCTCTCTCTCTCTCTCTCTCTCTCTCTCTCTCTCTCTCTCTCTCTCTCTCTCTCTCTTCCACCGCCAGGCGTACATCCCATTCGGTATCACCGGTAAGTGAAACGCGGAATGTCTCCCGCAGTTTCCGCGAATATCGTCCCGCGACCCTCTTCTTCCGCCTGGAGCGTAATGTTCTTTATAGTGCGCGCATATACGGGCCCCGTATATAGACGCCATAACCGCGTATACGAAGTTCGGTGCCGGAGGCATCTTCGACGACGTTTTACGAGTCGGTTACGGGGAGCGCGGCGGCATTGATATTTTAAAATCGCGGGAATAAATTATGATCGTCCCGCGCCGGGGGAATTTCCCCTGGAATCTGGTGCGGCGCCTGGGACGATCGACGGAGGATCCTTTCTGGTTGCCAACGGTCGAGAAGTGATTTCTGGTGAGTTTGCTCGGGACGGTGATTTTTCATTGGTCGATCATCGTCACGTGATTACTTGAACGGATCTGTGGGTCGTGTATATGGAGTTTTTGTTTTATATCAAGGATCTATGAGGCTGTTTATTGTGATTGAGAAGGAAATATGGGTATTATTATTTTTTTTTTATATTAAAATGAAGAGGCGTCGACTACTCTGGTCATTGGCCTTTGGGTGTTATTAGATACGTGTATTGGATTGTATTTTCATTTGGAAAAGAAGGAAATGGGTGGTCGATGGAGGATAAAGTTTGGTTTCGATAAATACTCGAATCTGATTGAGAGAGAGAGACAGAGAACGATAATTATGCGATGTGTATAAATACTTATATAGAAGGGAAAAATTCGAGGATAACACAATTTAACGAAGCAGCTGTGCGCCTGTTTAAATCGACGAAGGCAACGCATTCTGCATCATCGAAGCGATCGTATTAACGGGAATTACAAAGTCCAAAAATTATAAAGTCCGCTGCAAAATAATGATACTCGTATTCTCTACGGATTGATATCAACATAAATATGCAAAATGAGCCAAAGCGGGCTTACAACACAACGCGTAAGCCGGGTTACATATACATCGAGTACGTGGACTGCTGAATATAAACTCGTAAATTTCGAATATAGACTCATGCATATACATTAACTGTCAGAAACAGGCACCAGCGGTATACTGTAAACTATGTAGGCTCTTTCTCTGTTCTTGGTATTGGCATTCTATCGACAGCCAGGGCTCATCTGAGGCTAAAAATACCGATAGGCTGATGCTAATCCAAGCAAAAGATCCCGCGAAGCATAGAGATCCAAGTAGATTCAAGTTTCGCGTTGAAAAATGAGAAACGCGAGACTATTTTTAGTATGATTTACTCCAAATTCCAGATTCTAGATCCGATCCAAGGCGTTGAGGATGTACACGGTAAGGTGGATCGATGTTTCCAAGGAGAGAAAGTAAGGATCTTTCGTTCTCCCGCAGGACGATTTCTCCACGGTATTTATATAGCCGTCTCGATACTTTGGGGTCCACGTTGAGCTCAGAATCCGGCCAGGCCTCGGTGGTCCTGGGATAAATGGCGCCCGCAAAGTTGGCACGCGAACGGCGAATAAAGCAAGAAACAAGTTGCAGGGTATAAATTCCAAGACGCGTAATTTTTCACCGAGACTTTTAATTCCTGGGCCTTCTGCTGCCCTGGGGGATTCCAAGGAGGAACAGGGTCAGGCTGAAGTTTATCCTTTCGTACTTTTGTTTCATCCAATCTATCTAGTTGCCCCAACAATGCTGCCCCTTTTTATCAAGACGTTGGAAAACGTTCATCGTTCTCCTTAAGTACATGGCTTTTCTTTAAAGCGACGCTGCTTTTTCCCCGATTCGAAGGAGTAACGACGACGTTAAGAGACAGAGAGGGAAATAGAGCGTGCCAAACAGGTGCTAAAAGTGCCAAACACATCGACGAGTGTTCTTTTACGATGTGAACACGAGGATAGATAATCAGGAAGCCATGGTGGACGATAATATCGTTCTCAAATATGTCTCTAAAAGAAAATCGCGTATCAATATTTCAGCCTGAATGAGGTAATAAAAAGCGCCTTTCTGCGTGAAATAATAAACGATGATAAAAACTTGTAGCGCATATTATTTCCTATTATCGACTTACGGATAGTTAATATTACATTTTTTTTACCGTAATCCATTTTTGTTCCAATCGCTCTCTCATGGATCGGCGATATTCTTATAATAATCGTATTATAGAGATGGTGTAGCGACAATATTTCGATGTGCAAACAATATCACATACCCAGCGTTCTCCTTCTAACGAAGTAAACAGTACACTTGATGCAATTCAATCTCAAGCAACGGTGCGTCACATACAAGGAAGCAAGGCGGTCCTTGCACAAACCGTAACACGACTTTGCGTCTATGAACACGATCGATTCTCTCAGGTGTGTTTCATTAATACCTTAGCGCCGGTTCTGTAATTTATATTTTATCATACATACGCGGTGGTACTGCGTTAGATATCGCAAAATCGATCGTTAACAGGGCCAAAAAAATGTCGATATGAATAACCGAATACCGATCGGAAAATTATTCCACTTTCCATTCGTTCCGGCACAGTACTGCGTACTTGCACATTTAAAATATTCTAAAAAAAAAAAAAAAAAACTACTGAAATATCGTGGTCAAGCCGATACATATTGAGCGTTCTTTTCCGTATTGAATCAGTTAACTGCGTTCGACGTGTGTACACGTCAGTCCAGAATTTTATTTCGGCTCCGATCGTTTTGTTAACCTTTTCAACGGCGAATCCTCTATTTCCCATCGAATAAAAACGTAACCCTTCCTCCCGTTGCTTTAATCTTTCACTAAATGTATAACAAAACGTTCTGAGGGAGAAAAAAGCTCCGAAGCGAGAGAAATGAGGCAAAAAATCATTTAGTTCAAACGGCGAACGAACGAGTCAGCAATGTCCGCCATTATGGCAGTGCATCGTGATCTAAGATGGCGTCCGCGAGATCCACTCTAACGGCGCATCGTATTTCGAGAGCTTGATCGCAGAAACGTTTCCAAGGTATTGTACGTTCCCCTTCGCGCCAAGGGCGCGAGAAAGGTTCGAAGCAGCTCGAGAGACCAGCCGTCAGTCCCTGAGGTCCGGTCACATTTTTAATCCGACGAAACTTTTTGAATTACGGTCAGCCCTCTCAGCCACTCCCCCCCCCCTCCCTCTTCCTCGCCCATCCTCTGCGCAGCGGGCGGAGATCGCGGGACAAAAAAGATTATATTCCTCCCTAATGGTTCCCACTCACTTTGCGCGAACAAGTCTTACACTCCGTTTCTTCGACCCCCGCAGCTCCGCTTGCCGGGGCCGGGAACACTCATTAAAAAAGTCTCCCCGCACGAGTCCACCGGGAGTGGACGGCCGAGTGCTCGGATGAAAATGCCGCGGGACAGGTTGCGGCGAGGAGGGGGAGGGGCCAGGAGGGGGCGGGGCCAGGAGGGGAGAAGGCGTAGGGAAAGGAATTCTTTACTACTCCGCCAGACCCCGGGGCACGAGGTGCTCGCGCTTCCTTTCCGTTTTCTCCGCTCTCTTTCTCCCTCTGCTTTTCCACGCTTCCTCCATACCTCTATCTCTCTCTCTCTGTCTTTATCTCTTTTCTTTCTCGCTCTTTTTGGGCTCGGTTCCTTTCTCCCTCGCTCATTCTGTTTTTCTCTTTCCGCCTTTATGTTTTTAGCTCCTTTCTCCCTCGCTCTTTCTGTTTCTCTCCGTTTCTGTCACTCTTTACGTTCAGCTTCTTTCCCTCTCCTTCTTTTTGTTTTCCTCTGCCTGTCTTCCTCTGTGTTTAGCTTGTTTCCGTCTTGCTCCGTCTGTTTCTTCCGTTGCTCCCTCCTTTCTCTTTCTGTCGCTTTCTAGTCCTCTTCCCGTTACTCTGGTGTCCGCATCTCTTCGCTTCTCTTTTTCCTTTCTTGACTTATCTCTCTCTTTATCTTTCTCTCTTTCTCTCTCTCGTACGCTTTTCCACGCCGATCTCCTTTTTCCAGCGAATTTCGCGAGCATTAGGAGGTGACGTTTTATCCGACGGCCGGGGGTTTACCGCGGCCGTACTGAAAATAATTGCGAAATGCAGAGGGTGAGTTATGAGTGCGCGCGAAAGCTTCAAAGAACGAACCCCGCGCGTTATTAAAATTGTGAATATAATCGTATAAATATACTCGATACAATACGCAACTTGGCTTTCGAGTTCTGGATGATTGAGGAAAACGTTTGGAGCGATCGCAGCTCATCCATTGATACACACTACTGCATGTCGTAGTACCGACTACCACACTCGCTCGAAAATACTGGCTGCTTCAAATTTTCTTTTTTTTTTCTCTTTTCGTAATTCCTTTTTTGCATCGACTGCTAAGGTCATCTGACCTAGGACCTACTATTTAAGGTCGGTTCCAAACCACCAGAGCCACAATATACACCCAATTCTCTTTTTACACAAACTTCTTTCACACGATTTTTATTTAACACGAATCAGGAAAAAAAATTAAATTCTCTTTTCACACGACTTATTTTCATTTACCACGATCGACCAAAATTCTAAAAGGAAAATTTTGCTTCACTTTTATTTTCATAACCACGATATAGGAGATATTTTTTTACACAAATTTTTTTTACACGCATCCTTCGCGAACCTATCTATCGTGTAAAAAACAGAATTGCAACAGAGGCGCACATATCACATAAAAAAAAAAAACCATAGAAACTGAGCGAGATCACTTTCAAATTACCCAACGTATAGAGACTTAAGAACACTCGAGGCGCCAACAACTCGATCACTCTCGCCAGCCAAAACCGTCGCACTTCCCCGAGAGTGTCCCAATCCCCGAGGAGATCCAGGAAGTGCGCGGGGGGCTAATTCGAAGGGTAAAGGAAATATGCTGAAAACTTAGCCGCTACCCTCGAAAGGCCAGGCCATTATTCACGGTATGCAGGGCGGGCGAGGGAGTTCCGAAGGGTAACAAAGGGTTTAACGATGCAATAATTGCCGGTACACGCGAGGGCGTGACTGTACTCTAGGCGAAGGGCTGCACCGTGATTCAACAATGGCTCCGTTACCAACGCGCACGTTGCTCTTTCCCGTTAATCTCGCGAAACGTGCCTCGGCTTAAAAGGAACGTATTAAAAGCCGTCGGCCACTCTAGCCGCCGCACCCTAATAAAATAACAACGCCGGTTATACTTATCCCCTGATATCAGGCGGCGTCGATGGGACCACGGAGCTGATTCGACGCTGAGTCGCTCCTTTATAAGCGATATTCCAGTCGGATTTCGGGCTCGTGGGCGTATTTGAAATTTATTTGCACGTTATTGTATGCGGTTGAGGAGAAAGGGAGAAGGTGGATGTGGGTGGTAGGTTATTTAAAACCGAAGAGTTGCTTGGTTTACAAGAATGGCGATTCGAAGCTGCTGGTTCTCTAAAGCGATACCTCTTTAGAATTTCGGCGCTTTGGCAGGATTTGAAAGTTCCGTGTCCTTGATGGGAATGGAAGAAGTCGAATGTGAGCGGTGAATTAATTAAGACCGAAAATTTTCCAGGTTTACATTAACGAATCGATCATTTTGCTTATGAGAAGCCAAGTGAAAAGTGCTCGATAAATTATTATAATACTATTATACTATTATGATGCTATTCCTATGAAGCTTTAACAAGATTATTTCAGAATAATACGCGAAAGCGTAGGATCGAGAATCGAAAACCAAACTCGTCGCATTTTCACAAAGTATTAAAAGACGACGATTACGAAATGCAAAGTACGCGTGGTTCTTATTATATTTCTATTATACCTCAATCATAGCTCACCCTTGCTAAGGAATATACACGACGCACTAACGTAGCGCTGTGTTGATAAAAAAATATTTCAATTCCAAAAATCCTCGCGGCCCAACAAAAGGGCCGCGCGCTCGATACACACATTAATATTCATTCGACGCCATCCCAGGCGCTGCGCTCGCGTGTAAACCTTGCGGGGGGCTATTTTGCTTTGAGCATAATGGAAATCCTCGAAGGTAGCTCCGAGGTCGAGTAGTCTACCGGGGGTTTCACAAGCTGGCTAACGACGGTCCTCGAGGCTACGCCCCTCCGCGACCTGCCGTCCCTCCGTTCGCCTCGTTGCGATCCGAAGGAGAGAAGCCATAAGTTTCCTCGCCAACTGTTTCCTATAGCCAGGACAGATCGTCCCAACCGTGAAAATAACGGTGCCTCGCGTCCTCGACTGCCAGTCGGGCTTTTCTCCTCGTAGAAATAAAGGTAAAACTGCAAGAGCGGGAAATTACAGCACGAGATAGTGGCTTGGAGGAGCAGCGCGGAAATCTAGATTTTTCGTAACTTAAATGTATTTGCAACGGTTTTTTGTTGAGTACATGGGCGATGAAAGAGCTTGAAGGGTCGTGATTCTTCAACGAGCAAAGGTGGATGGCGAAGAATAACGTTTGACACCATTTTGTTTTCTTTATTTTGGTACATTGCTCTCTTCAGTATTTATTCACGGATGATAAGTGTAACTGCGATGCGATTGTAAACCGTTGACCGTTGTGCAAACTGGTGAAAAAGCGACACGTAAGGTATACGAGTATTAAAATAATTGTAGGATTTCGTGTAATAGAGATTATTAACAGTCGAAGGACAATGGAAAAATAATTTAATTCGCACACAAAACTCCCACACTCGCTCTCGCAATCGTCTGAATTCTGTCCCCCTGAACGTCTTTTCTTTGTTACGTCATCGTCAAGCGCCTTTGGTTGGCGTCTTAACCTTAAAAACATTGAGCGCTACGCGCATACACATCCATACACGCACACACTCACACGCATTCGGTCGCTTGTCTATATATCGTTGTATAATTGAAACCTTTTAATAATGTTTACCTTGTAAATGTATTTCTTTTATTCAAACTCGACTATCTCTGCAGTCTGTTAAATAGGCGCTTGAGCCACGTAGTTTTCCACAATGAGATGCGCGCGCACTTTCCTACGTTTGACGATCTACGATGCTTGAAATTCCTATGCGCTTTGTATACACTAAGACTGCATTCTTTGTAGATTATTCCTATTCCACAGTCGGCCGCTTCGATCCTCGCTCTCGCACAATTTAGCCCTAAATTTATTCGACGATCCGGCAGCCTGTCAACGTCCAGTGTAGATTCCTGCGAAAACAGTGTATATCCATCGGTTATATCGCGCGGGCATCGTGATCGACCGATCCTTCGGGACCTGCGAGCTCGAGAACGTACAATGCGAAGGCGACAGATCCGGACGATAGCCCGTATTTCGCGTCGATGCAGCGCGGCTGATTAGATACTGGCGCGAACCGCATAATTTGCATGCAAACAGCAGTGTCACTCTTGCAAGGAGCGCGGAATCTAAGCGATTTATTTCGGAGCGGCGCCTTAGTTTATATAATACGATAAGGGAATCGTGGATCTCGTTGCAATCGCTGCCAAAGGCCCCACGTCGAGACAATGGTTCCATGCATTTTTGATCGAGCTTTGTCGAGCTTTGTCGAGCTGAAGAGCGCATCGCGCATCCCGAACATCGACGCGGTCTTACGCCAGCCGGAAGACCGTCGATAAATGTTTAACCCAAGTGTTGCCAACGTGTTTAGTTGAACCAGCAGGAGCCGTCCCAACGAACCCCTTACGAATTTAGAACTGGATTAGCAATCCGTCCGTTATTCTCTCCTCGCAAATTCAGAAGTGGGATAGCAATCCGTTCGTTATCTTCTCCTCGCACCGTGGGGATGAACCAAGTAGTGGCTTGGACGATTATTGATAGGGGAATATAGGCGCACACACACACACATACATGTGGACAAGTTCGGAGGCTTAAGACACTCGAAATCACTATGCACTTTATATACTTATATAAATATTTTTCATTTTTTTTTATACTCACTTTATATACTTTTTTTTTTATTATGTTTCTATTTTTTCATAATATCTGTATATA